>OZ022235.1:15212183-15407034 GCA_963978835.1 Tenthredo scrophulariae | reverse complement strand
ACCGTGACATTCCTGAAATGACAAAGCTATGCACGGTGTAGGACGACCGGGCCAAGGACGTGTGAACCAACGAAGGCTTTTCGGAGTCATTTTCGGACTATAGTCCCCAAGTAACGTGAATCTTTTTATCTGACACGTGACACCCGGAGATTTTGGACCTAGTTGTTACGCCCTGCAGGCTGCCAGATGTCAGATTCTGCAGTGCCAGTTGACCGCGTTTAATCGGAGGATGTATTCAATGGAAATCTATACCGTTTAGTCACCGTCGCGAGTTTAGCTACGAACTTTTGCGCGAAGAGTATAAGTGTGTCATTTCGCGAAGACTTGTCCATTCATTGAAACTATGACACGTTATCTTTACCTCATATCCGATTTATATACTGGCACTATAGTCACGCAATTATATCTTGTACGGTACATGACGACGACGACGACGACGACGGCAGTAACTTTCATTATCATACCCACAGCACACCACGCTGATGCGAGCGGGACGTCATTCTTATTACCGCACGATTAAGTAATGGGTATAATTGTCTCTCTAATCTTTTTACGATAACCGCGAAGCTGTTGCCTCTTAGTCATACGGTATAACCACGTTTTATCTCTGCACTTTGGTTTTTTTTTTTTCTCTCTCTTCTCGTTTTGATTCTGATTCGATACAGTCCAGTCCGGGGTTATAGTTCCTCTCGACTGCAGTCGACAGTGAAATCACCTATACATTACTTTGAGACGATTTCGAATTTTCAATCTTTCTGAAAACAAATTTGAGACAAGTCCATGACCGTGAGGGACGCCGTTCATTCGGTATTGTTCATTTTTCAGCCTTACAATCCAGAAATCAGGATCTTGAAATGCAAACGGGCAACCGAACGCACACTGCGTTCATATACTCGGCGCGTATGATGTAGCGGTTTTTTTTACACCTATATCTACGGGGGTGAACAATTATCTCCGAGTATCATCGGAGTTGATTCCCGAGCGGAAGTACCGTCTCCTTTTTATTATCACGGCTCGTGATAAAATCCTTGAGTTTTACCTCATAGCAGTGCTTTGGGTATCGTTGAGTCCACCTCTTCCGGCGTTACAGTCTGCAGTACCCCAGTCTGATCCGTATAACCTACCTGTCGAAGCGAGGCACATGACTCCTTGGTTCGCTCGGTTCTGCTTCTGGTTTGTATGTAGGTACTTATTCATTTCCCCACCTCGGGATTCTCCTCCTCGTCAGTCGTGGATGGAAGTAGGTGATCGCGCATGCGACTAAGCTACGCCACTCTCCACCACCACGGACGACGGGATGTTTAAATATGGCTGCCCCGTGTTTACAGCCCACTAGCAGAAGCGTAAAACCCTGCAAAGCTCGGATGTCGATGCACATTTAAGCGCTTATTTCCAACCTGTATATGTGCGCGGTGGTCATATACCAGCTGGTAACAGGTATAGAGGGAATAATAAGAGATATACCCACCTACATCTACATCCACTTCAGCTACACGTGTGTATCTCCTCTCGGAACACAGTGCAGTCAGGCCATCGCGCTGCTGCAGCGCTTATGGTATAGAACCGCGAGAAGCTCTTACGGCTCGGAACTAAGGAGAAGGTAGAGGCGCGCGTGCATCAGCTGGCGTCCTTGGCAGGGTGCAATTACCCCGGCTACCTACCTACCTTCTCGCGAGTCGAGTCCTCGCGGCCCTCGACCCGGTATATCCAGCTCCTTGGTTGCTTGCTCGCTCGCTCGCTCGCTCGCTTGCTTGCTTGCTTGCTTGCTACAGCGACGAAGGTATAGTAGAGGAACTCCGGAGGATAGCCAGCCGACGCGCCCGAGCCCTCTAGCCCTCTATTCGTTCGGATGGGATGGAATGGAATGGGATGAGACGGGATGGGATAGCTACACACCGTGACCGATGAAAAAAGTACGACGAAGCGAACCTGCGAAGACCGGACCGATTCTGGTATCTCGTCGTCGTCGTCGTTCGCCGCTCTGTGCGGCGCTGCGGCGTCGGGGTCGACGATCCTAAGTCCTCCTCGACGTCGTCGTCTCTCGGAATTGGCCCCGGTTAAACTCGAACCTCGAGAGAGAACCGTCCCTCGCGTTCTCCGCTCCTCTTCGTTATCATTCTTATTCCAACTTGGCGTGTAGATAGAATGCAGAAATGCAGATTTACCGCATCCTGGAGAGTCCCGTAAGTGGAAAATATTTCCGATAGGTCCATCATATCCAGGTTACAGTAACGATGCATTGTACACGTCTCAATAAAACCCCGTCTCTCTTCTACCGGCCAGTAGCTATCCTAAAATACATTATTCATTCCCTCCCCGTGTGCGAAACGGCGAAACGAGTATATAGTCGAGTCAAAGTTGTTGTATGCTCATGTACCCGTGCAGTTTATGTCAACGTTCCCTGGGATTCAGACGGTGACAAACAAGAAGCAGATTTTTACGTTCATTTACATTCATATTACACTACAGTAACCGCATATATGTACCGATGATAGTTCCGTGAATTTTTTTTCATTATTAAACCTTATGTGCGTCGGGTATGGTAAATCCGAGCTGCCCTAGCGTAGGCAGCTTTAGGTATGTTGCATACCTACATGCGTAATCGTTAATAGCGTGTAATCAATCATTTAGAAAATATTGGCCATCAAGCCTCGCTTGCTTGCTGGCTTTGCTTTGCTTTGCTTTGCTTTGCTTTGCTTGGTTACTTGATTTACCGTTATCTCTTGCAACGATACGATATATACCTACGACGAGGGACGAGAGAGAATACGACGTTGGTTACAACGCCGGTATCTAAAACGCGTGAAGTTTCGTTTATGGCTTCGTGTTCCAAGAATTATTATTTTCTTTATTTCTTAAAATTTTTTCAATACGTACGTTCGCGATCAACGCTTTGGCGATTAGTCAAATTCCGGTGATCAATCCATCTGTCGTTTCTATATATTTCGCAATTAAACTATGCACAGGATTTATATCGACAAATCATTGATGTCAACATTTACGAATTATTCCTTTTTTTTTTTTTTTCGTTTTTTCTTTTTTTTTTTTTTTATCATTACGTATCTGAAGAGATTGCATCAGATTCGTTTTATAAATCGATTCGATTTGATTTATTAACTTTGCATCATGTATCTATTCGTCTACTTATCTCCTCCCACCATCCCTCTCCCCCTCCCTTAGATTTCTCCTCGTATTTGTGTATTCGCGTTAATTCTTGATAAGTATTATAATATTCTACTTGAGTCCACACCGAAAATCGTCATGGTATAATATTAACCGTTTAATTTATAGACGTTTCTTACCTTTTTTTCGTTTTATTACATCCAGATACAACCTGCAGCCTGGCACCTCTAGTCTTGTGTAGTATAGGTGTAAAAACGAAGGTAGGTACCCCACCTCGAGGAGTCCGTGAAAATTTACGAGGCACCAGGCACCGGCAACCTTTTGACCTCGTGATAAGAATCGGTAATCCTCGATTGCCTACACGGTCATTCGTTCCTCGGCGTACCTCCCCCCCCCTCTTGCCGCAGGAGGGTTCAACTCTCGGTGAAATTTATTCCCCTCGGGGCAACGACACCGCGGTTGATGCAGTTAGTCGCGACGGAGGAGGCGGCCGTCGTCGTTGTCGCTGTCGTTATGTCGTTGTCGTTGTCGTTCTTGCCGCTGCCCTGCATCCATCCACGCTGTATAGGCACGTACCCACACACGCACACACACGGACATATTTCCATATCGGTCAGTGTGAGGGAAGCTTAAACTACGCTATATCATACATATATTACCATTCTCGCGGGGCAACCTCCTCGTGTATACGCTTTATAACAAGACATCTGTACCGCCACCGATGATGAGCCTGGTTGATGATGAAGTAATGAACCTGCCTGCAACAAGACTATTACATATCTGCCGATCATCTTCCGAGCATTTTATACCCACATCATCCGCTGCTCAATCTGATAGAAGGGTTATTCACACGGGCATTAAACAATACCTTATCATCTATCGATTAATCCATAATCCTCTCGTTATCATCAGGGTACTCATCCCGCTGTATCGTTACACCCACGTATCATATATATAGCTTCGCACTTTTCTTCGAATAGAGAACCTTGCCTTGAAGTAATTAATAACGCCGAAGGAGACGAAGACACATCTACTCGGAGTATCCTATCTGATGATGATGCTAGAGGATCTGAGAACTACCGATTTCTCATACTCCCGTGTGTGTCTCTCGTCCTCTCATTATATAGGATTTAGCTTTTATCTTTACTAGCAACACTAGCCGCACTTGCGAGTAGCCTGCACGGTGTGTAGTGTGCGAGCTCAGCTCTCAGAGGCTAGAATGTGTCCTTGACAGAGGATCGTTGACCCTCGGGGGCCAACCGCCGAGTCCAGACTTGTACTAAGGGGGCTAAAACTCTGGCTTGGACCCGGAGGAAGGAAGAAGGAAGAATCGAGGAGTTAAAGGACCTCGTATATAGGTATAGGCTAAGCTTATTCTACCCACGCGATCCGCAGTCCGCCACAGTCGCGGATTTTTGCCATTTAGAACGCGGTTGCTGCATTCATCGTCAGAATTTATTTAATATATCGCAGCCATGGAGTCTGTCCTGGTAACAGCAGGATATCGACGAAATACGGGTTCGACACAGACCGCGATTTCGCCAAATATCTTTTCTCGCGACAATCTCAATGAAGGAACATTCTCGTATGGTGGACAATTTTATCTCGTATTACCGGATGTCTCTACACGACGATCAAAACAAACGGTTTAAACAAGTGTAGGTACGTTGTATACCCGTGTCGAAAAAGTGTACGTCTTAGTTGCCGGTAGTTAGATAGGTGCTCTTAATTACCTGGTTAGAATTTCCGGTTAGCAAACCGTGGCACGGTGTTAGTGCCTTGCCCGTACTATACGTTGCGAGACTTTGAACAATGCATAAAGCACGAAGTCCCACAGTAGTTATAAGGTGTACCTACCTCTCTACCTTGCAGCAGTACACTCGTCGAGGAAACTCGTCGACAAGAAGAAAAGAGAGCGTTGTTTGTTCTTTTTCTGTTTATTTTCTTCCGTTTTTCCTTTTTTCCTTTTTTCCCCCAGTTATACATAGATCGCTAAGCTGTGGAAGCTACGAGGCTCTTCATACATATATGCTACCAGTTTTGTTATCCTTGCCTATATCTACGAACGGATGACGAGTCGTGATGCACTGGCGTTAATCTGGGCCAGGGCCATCGGTACTGTGACAAGGATAATCCGCAGGACGGACGAATCGTTGCGGAATTATCGCCGCGGTATTTATATATCTATGTGTACATCTCTTCTTTAACGTTCTGTCCAACCACTAGCAACGGCAGTGATTATGTAACGCTTGCATAATCGAACGAACGTCTCTTCTATGTACCACCTATGTACCTATGTACACTGTTTAGAACAAATCATTCTACAATGAATTACACTAGTAGGTACTGACCGGTCAAGCTTACGTAAATGTTCATTATCCCAAGGAATATCCGTGAGCGGTAAATTAAAATATAATGGGGGACTGATCATTCGTACAGGGTCCAAGTTCCGCATTTTATAAACTCCGAATTGTATAAAGATGATGAATCCGTTTAAAAAATTTCGGAACTTCAACCCGGTATTTATCCAGAGTTAGGAAAAACGGGATAATGTAATGATAATATATATATATATGTATACCAAATTCATTGGTATACAGTTTAAGGTTTCTTATACGCTAGTTCGCGTCTCGCTCGCGCGTGCGTACGACTCGTTCGGCCATAAAGAGAACAAGAAAGGAGAAGAAAAAGGAAAATGAAAAGAAAAAAGTGTATATAGGTACAAAATAAGGAAAACCAGTTTGAGCCATGGGGTCCCCTGTTGGCGCTGCACGGGTACGTCGTTCGCCGGACCTGTTTGCCGAAGCATAAACAAACCCTGGCGAAATATGCAATGGGATAGGTAAAACAACGCTGCATTGTGTTGACTAGGGCGTTAACCCAGGTCAGGCACGTACACCTCCCCACCCCCGTAACTTCCCTCCTTCCTCTGCACCTCTTTCCTTCCACCGTTTACTCCTAACTTTACAACAGCATGTATGAAGGTATGTATGTACGCTGTACCCTCTCCCTCTCCCTCTCCCTCTCCCTCTCTCTCTCTCTCTCTCGCTCATTGCTCCCGGCAGTCGCATGGTGCAACGATGCGGTGACGTAATTCCGGCGATTGCTACCGGAAACTAAGAGTTGTTCGCGCCCCCGCCGTAACTACGAGACATCAAGCACCTGTAATCTATGTACGATGACATATACCCTACAACAGGTCGTTCCTCTACCTATACTGAAATTTCCTAACGCTTTAACTACGCACAAGTAGTGAGCGAGCCATATTTTGATACTGGATTCCTTGCGAGATTCTGAGACTAAATTTTTTTTACCAAAAATTCGTGGGCCCAATAGTTTCCGAGATACGAAAGATCTCAGTATAGGCCGATCGCGGAACCTTATATAGGTGGCACAGACTAGGCTGGCCATGACTGGAACTCGAGCGGTGCCCAGTCTATGCGACCTAAGCTAAGATCTTCCGTAACTCGGAAACTATCGGTCCCACGAATTTTTGGTAGGGGTACTTTGGTCTCAGATTTTCACGGGGAATCCACCCTCGAAATATGATTCGTTGAACTTGAATCGCCCCGTATATCTATGACGTGTTATACTATGTGAGAAATAGACAGGCTTGTGTGTGCATATAAATAGTTGTACACTACTGTCGTCGCCGTGCTGACTCTGAGAGGCGGTTTATATGTAACAATAGTCGAGGAGTAGAATCGAGATTGTAAATAATTGAGAGACATAAGTTGAAAGCGAGAGTTTCAGCTTGAGTTGGAGTTGGAGTTGGAGTTGAAGTTGAGTTCGAGTGAGAGCGAGAGGGAAAGCGAGAGCCTGCAGAACAACCGGAGTTGTGTATCCGATTAAAGTCGCCAACTGGCCGCATCCAGCATATCCCAGCATCCCGACGACATCAAGCACCCAACATCCGCGAGGCGGTTGTCTCTTTGTGAATGAATGAACTCTGATCCTATTGTAGTACGAATCTCTCTTCCCGCTTCCCCCTTTCTCTTTCTCTCTTCGCTCTTGTGATATACACGCGTTTAAAAGACCGGGTCTAGCACGATGCTTGCGGATCGACACGGTTTTGCAATAGGATCAAAGATTTATCGTCAATTCAGCTGCCGCTATGATACTAATGCAGACTCGTGATCGCAAGTCCAATGTGGAATTCCTTACTATTTCCGTTCTCCTTCTTATAATTTGTTTTCTTTCCTTCTTTTTTATTTTCATTTTTTTTTTTCATGTTTCGGTTAAATTGTTGGCTAATCTCGACGTGTTGGACGGTGATCATCGTCTCCAATATCTCGTCGCTGCTCTTATAACATACCTATACCTATAAACAACGGAAGACGAGCGACTCTCGCCAGGCTAGCTCTGCTGCCTGATGCAGCAGAAGCAGCGCTAGCCGAGTCCACTTCAAAAACCAATAAACCTTTCCAATCTAAACGAAACCGTTCCCGCTTTTGTCAATAAACTTGACTGGTTTATGATTACGACGAACTCTTGATGCTCGAAAAATTCAATTTTCCTATTTTTTTATTTTTATTTTCACAACGTAGTTAGTATATAGGCTCGAGCTGAACCGTTGCAACTCGTTCCTCTAACATCGGCTAGTTCTCTCCATCTCCTCGTCACGGTGTACTTATATTATAACGAGAAGAAAAACGTTCCTTTTTTACGTTATGAGTATGCATCTTCTCCAACGGTGCCCAAAATATCCGCTCCAAGTCATCGATCAGGATCCTCTTTCTCTGATGTTTTAGGAATCATTAATTAGAGACGCACTAAATATCACCTCTTTTTTTTTCTATATATATATATATCTATGTTTATGCCCTATGTATGAACATGTTAGCTCCGCTTATCGAATCACATGTGAAATGTTCATTGAACTCTCGAGGAATTGACTAATCGATCAATTTCTTCTGCAAACTGAACACCATAAACATCAGTGCATAAAAGAGAAGGTATATAAGGCGAAGGTGAAGGTGAATGGAAAGGAAACAAGACCACCCACGCCGCTCAACTCAAAACGGACGCCATTACGCCTTCGTCGTCCTCCACTCTGATGCTGCGGACAAAAACCCGAAAGGGCGAACGCGCGCGGGCAACCAATGTTTATTTTTCCCTTTAGAGTGGAAGGAGCTCGATGAAAGGCAAATTAAAGCTCGCTTTAGTCCACCGCAATTGTTATTTTTCCTCGCTTCTATATCGGGCCCCTGTGGACTGCTCCAGGCATAGTTTCGATGGGCTTTCCGAAAATGTGCACACCGCACATTGACGGGGTTCAAATTACACCTAAAACTCACTTCTCTAGACATTTCTGATCCTCCTAGTACTGCAGCTAAGAATTCGCGTTAACGAATTACTTAATTAACGAACTATCGCAATGAGATGAGAGAGAGAGAGATAGAGACGTTCCGCTCGTTTTGTGGCCATCTGTTGCTCGCCGGTATGACCTGATCAGATTATTTCATTCCCACCGCTATTCTACGAGGATGCAAAAATATCCCATAAAAATAATTCCATTTAAAAAATATACCCATGGGGATATCCGCCCCCTTTATGTACAGGATACGAGACCACTACTCGGTAATTACGTCACAGGCTTTTATCAGACCTTGTTCGATATCGCATTCGTCCAAACCGCGGCACATTCTCGGCTAAGTAATAATCTGCTCCTGTGAGCGAAGAGCCAGTTTCCTGATAAGAGAAACTGAGAAATTTCAGGCTCTTGGATCAGACTTTTACGTATTTTATTCTCCCCCTTTTCCCCGCTCTCTTGATGGTTTTAATTCCCGACTCGGGGTGTCGCCTGGCTTTGATAAACTGTATAAAAGCAGAGGGTCTGGGTCTCTTTGTAGAAAGATCGCAGGCTGAAGATATAAGGGCGATGGTGTATTAAACGGAAGGGTATCTTCCTACGGAAACCCTCGTGTACTCCAGGGTTGAGGTGACGTTCTTTGAAATTCTGATTATAATTCAGGCACGCAATGCGTCGAGTTTTATTCTGAACTATATCGATACCAACGAGTTGGAAAATGAGGACTCGGACGATGCGATCATTAATTTCTTTTTTTTTTTTTTTTAACTGTTCAATTCTCGCCGCGAAATGAACAAGTACTAATCACTGTTGTTCTACGAATGACGAATACGAGTTTGCATATCGACGCGTCGCGTCAGTGACCTGAATAATTACGACACCACGACACCACCCTGTCATACCGCTACGGTTCCCCGTGACGCGCTTAAGCCACGTTTAAACAAACCGATTGGTTAAATAGGGATTAATTAAGGGGTGATTTTGAAACAAAGGGGACTCAACCCTCCAGCTGGCTGCCTGTTGCCTATACCCTGCTGCTCTGCTGCAATGAGAAACCAAGAGAGGAAAAGGAGAGACGCCGCTGTATGCAGTGGAGCCATTCCTGTATTTCGTCATCAAAATTTTTCTACATTTTGTTAATGATCATTTTTTTTTTATTTTCACGTACCTATAGATAGACGTGGTTCAATATATAGGTGCTATTTTGAAACCGTAAAAGAGCACGTATATCCTTAACGCTGTATGTATATAGAGAGTTTAGTCGCCGTTCCTCGCTCGGCCGCGGTCAGTTCCTGATGAATAATTAAGAGGTACACGTGTGCCGCGTTCAACACCCCGGGGCTGAAGAGAGTCTATACATAGTCTGTTCGCCTCTACACATACAATACTCGTATTATGTTGAGTGATGATGATTCGGACAATTACCTATGTATTCCGGAAGTCTATAGAGTCCGGAGTCCGGATGATCCGCGATGTATTTTCCATATAGGGGAGACCGATGCAAAGTGGGCACCCCTTTCCAAAAACTTTTAGTCGGTAATATTCAAATTTCGAATACAATATCTACTATATAGGAGAGATAGGAGAATTGCGAGTGTTTATTCATGCCTTGAAATTATCGGGGCGTCCCGAATTTTTCTTCGAAATTCATCGAAGTAAGGATCACCCTGATATACAGTGTATATATATACATATATATATGTAGATTCTGTTGTAATAGAAAAATAAAATAAGAAAAATAGAAAAATAAGAAAATAAAAAAATCCAGAGACAGGAGAGGATAGTTTGGTAGTTTGGTAATATATTGTTATACGTATGCAGGTAGCGCGCATCGTTTGAAATTATGTGACGCGTGTCTAACAAATCAGAACCTATATAGCTACCTGTCTCTTTCTATCATTCTATCTATGTATATACCAATAGGTACGTATGTACGTGTATATATCTTTCTCTCTCGTCTCGTTCCACTCGCTGGTATCGTATGGTGGCTTCTCTGGTTACGCACGATGAATATAATTATTAGAGGAAACCTGGGCAGGATTTAAAAAATGCTCTCTTCCTTCGTTTCTTCTCTATTCTTGTTTTTTTTTCCTTTTTTTTTTTTTTTCCTTTTTTTTTTTCGTTTTTTCTTTACAATTTTATCGTGCACAGTATAATTCGATTCAATTTTAACCGCTTTGTTCGTTAAGAAAAAAAAAAAAAAAAGGAAAGAGAAAAATGACCAAAAATTTAAACAAAAGAAAAGAGTTTCCTCGACTCGACGACGACTTTAAGGGTTGCAGTTCTTACCTACATAAAATTTTTTTTTTTTTTTCTTCTTTGTTATACCTAGATATAGGTGGCTCGAGTACAAGGCTCCCAATTCCGGAAACTCTGCCATATTCCATTTTACGACTTACCTACTTGTTAAACTTTACAAATTCCTCTTAGGTAAAGGCGCCCGGGATTACACGTTCTAAATTGTCTTCGTTTTGTTCGAGGTAGGTAAGTACTATGGTATAAGACTATAGGGGATTCGGTGGGTTATAATTCGTAGGATTTACCGAGGGATAATTGGTTTTCGTTTTGTTTTCGAGTGAAGTATACAACAACGTTTCGGGTTTTATTGTATATGTACCTATACAACGTATGTACATACACATAATTTCATGCTGTATACTGTATAGTGTATAGAAAATTTTATCTCTTCTAGATATATTGTATTCATATTTATACATAGGACAGATACAGTGTAAGATGTTGAAAGTAATTTTTTGATAAGACTGCAGAGAAGAGAAGGAAATAAAAGAAAAGAAAAGGAGAAAAAAAAAGGAGAAAAAAAGGAAAGGAAAACTGGTAGCCAGTTAAATCCCTGGATCTCGTATGTACATACGTAGATAATACATAAATTTAAGTTAACCGATGGCAACGCGCCATCATCCTCTCGATTTTATCCTACTGCAGCCACTTTCGACTTATACCCGATACTAGGCACACCAGATTTCTTCGTGAACGAGTATATATTCCGAGTATAATAGCCTAGAGAATAGAGGAGGTCGGTAGATCGGGTATAATTTGTCAAGCAACGAATTCTGCGGTAGGTATGAGGTATACACAAACAGAAACAGAAACACAAAGACACACATATACATCAGCTACACGACTAGACTCCTAGAATATTCATGAAATTTATGAATACTACCCGAAGAATTTTATACTGTCATATTAGAAGTGCTATGGGTTTTAGAATTTATTAAAATCGTTGAAAAATTTGTCAAACCAGACGCGCGAGACATATAGGGTGATTGATAAATCGTTCCATGCCTATAAATATTTCCGAAAGAAATTCAATGAAATTTACTCCTTTCTTGAAAATATCGTGTATCTTGTTATTTTATTAAATTTCTATGATTTTTCTTCAACTGGGAATACATTCGAAGTCCATTTTATAGTTCCTAGACTCTATGGACACCCTGTATAATAAACGTGCGTATATGTATAGGGTAGAATCACACAACAAATGTACGTACATATACATACCTCGAGGACCTTTCTACCTGCGGATAGTGAGTCCGGGAAGTTTTCTTTCGTAGGAGAGCCGGCGGGAAGAGAAAGAGAGAGAGTGAGAGAGAGAGAGAGAGAGAGAGAGAGACGGAAATTAGAGAGAGAAAGAGTGACCAGGGCGAGGGTACAGAACTCCAGCCCTCGGCACCCTCGTGCTGCTCCTGCCTGCCTCGTGTTTCGTCGTGAAGTAAAGCGAAGGGCTGCAGGGGCTGCATTTTCCTTTTCAGTCGTCACTCCGCGTTGCCACAGGGTAGACGGAGGAGATTACACAGTCCTCATCATCGTCATTCCTTGCAGGGCTGCGCCGAGACTCACAACGCAGTCATTCCCGTTCTTATTTTACACATAAGACAAAAAAACAATAAAAAAAAACCAAAAGGGAAAAAATTAGAAAATTTAGAAATACATTGAATCATTCATTCAAAATAGTTGATCGCCTCGTTCGGGACTCCGGCTTTTAATGCTGCTGTACCTACTTACCCCACGTTATTACCTTGTCAGTGATAATTCCGTGATTTACACATATCGTTGAAGCGTGCAGTAACCGTACACCTTGGCAAACGGATATAACCACTGTTTTCTAGCCACACGGTTTGTTAAAAGTTTCAAATAAACCCCCGTGTTGAGTGAATCGTGAATCGTGAATGGTGAATGGTGAATGGTGAATCGTGATTTTCAACACCGCTCCTTCTGCATGTGTGCATAGATGCGTAAAGGCAAGAGAAAGAGGAAAAAGAGTGATGGGAAAAGGTTTTCCATGTTTCATTTGAGAGGAAACTAAGTCCGTCTTCTTGTTGTCTGGTTTGTTGCATTTGATTGTAGTTTCGATACGCAACCGGGCCACGTGACTCTAAATACTTGAACGAAACTGGCTGACCTGTGTACCATACCCTAAGCCCTGAACCTAAACGTGTTTTGAAATTCATTTGTAATGGCGTCCTGCAGCTGTTCCCGAAAAAAGTTTAAGAAAAAAAAATAATCACGTATCAGGACCGACGAGACGAGACGTGACATAAAATAATCAACTCGTAAGGATATCTACGATCAATCAAGGCCTGCCGCGCTCTTAGAGAATTAATTTATACGCCACCCTATGAAAGGAGAGAACCCATGGATTACCGAAGAACCTTGCGGATGTAAGAGACGTAAGTATTGCCTTCGTTTCGACGATAAATTACAAGATAACGTCGAATCGTCAAAATTTTATGAATTTTTTGTCTCCATTATCACCAAGCGACTATACGAGGTCGCCTTTGGCCTCGCCAGGCCGCGATTTCCCCGAAAGTCTTAATCACGTTGAGCAACTGCTGCTGGTGCCTTGGCGCAATAAAGCTATTCCAAAAGTTTTGACCGAGAAAAGCTGAGCCCTAAACCAATAAACCTTCGCTTCGTCCATTTTAAGACGAAGCAGCTGTTCCGCAGCTCTCCCCCGTACCTAACGCCGCCGCCTTTCTTATTCCCTTTTACTTTACGTTATAGTTCAAAGGAAAAACCCTCGCCCTTAGGTACTGGAGGAAAAACTACCTACCTATACCCTATACCTCTTCGGGGAAGTTGTTTTCCGGAATTTAGTTAAACCCCGGAATTACAACAGCTAATCTCATTGCTTACTGTCGGCTTTAACAACTTGAAAGAGAACTACCTACGCAGTCACATCGTCGACTAATTATTTCTACGTACTTGTACCCGAAATGCGAGAGAACAATATTATAGGTATAAGATTAGTGCGGGCGTTTTGTTAATTACTTTCGTACGCGTGGGCGATTATATCAGACTAAATGAACTATGTAGAGACCCCCGCGGGGATTTCCCCGAACTTCTTAAAGACACGTAGTTTATTTCTTCCTGTTATTTCGTCTCACAGTTCGGTATAGTCGTATAGCGAGAAATCAATCCGCTCGTCATCGATCGGTGAGAATCGAAATTAGATACCTATAGCCGTCTGCACCACCCGCTCGCTCGTCCCAAACCCATAGCTGATCCTTTTTGCTCGCCCTAACTCCGTGCGGTTGTGCAGGCTGAGGGCAAAGTCGCGTTTCTCATTCCCCGCCTCTTACATATACCTATATAGTATATCATATACCTGATTGAGATTCGATGAGGGAAATACGAGTCATAATTGGAATCATGAAATTAGGGTAAACTCACTTTTACCCGTATAGTTATAACGACTTCACGACAGTTACTTACTTCGGGCGTATACAGGTATGTGTACGTGCCTATGTGTACACGTACTCTGAACCTGTGGCAGAAGTTTACAATCTTGTTTCTTGCTCCTCGTCGAGAAGCAACGTCTGTCTGTCTACCTACCAACCAGCCAGCCAGCCAGCCAGCCAACCGACCAACCTACCTAACTACCTACAGACAAACCGTGTTGCGCAAGTGACAATGAACTTGTTACGGCCGAAGGAACCACCGCCGTCGTTTGTGTCAATGACACGGCCAGAGACGGCCAACTTTGGGACAAGGTTAGTGTGCCGACAACGAGAGAGAGGGAGGTAGTGGGGTAACCACCTTTTCGCTTGTCCGCCGCCTCTCTCTCTCGCCGAGGCAATGTTCATCCGGACAACGGAAACAGTTATCTCGTTGTATTACACCTCTATACATGCGAGCAAGTCACCATTCCCATCGCCATACACAAGTCTTGTTACACGTGTAAGCGATTTATTTAAGAAATTTGAAAATATTCTAAAAACTTTACTTTTAGGGATTCAAGACGAGAGATAGAATCACCTACCAGACCTGCTGCTTTACACAGTTAGTTTGGGCAGTCGCAGGCGCTGGCGTAGAAAGGAACTGAAAATTCTCCGGGGGCAAAATCGCCGTCGTATTATACCTATACCTATACCTGTACCTTCGCGTTAACTTTAACACCCGACACTTCTATGTGTGTAATTTCGCGAGACAAATGCAAGTACATACCCTAGCCACGTACACATACGGAGTAACGTACTGTACTCTGCCTTACGCGTATAATATGCTGGTGCTCTACCCTGTAAATGGCTTTTGTTTAAAGGCTCTCGGCACCACGCTCCCTGCGCACTACAGTCTAGACTCAACAGCCTCCTAACCCCGCGTATATTCATTTATATACCACTGTTGCCTATTCTTAGCGCTGACAGGGTTACTCTCGTTCTCACTGCATTCAGTAGCGTGCATGCGTAGGTATATACACTACCCGATTACATTGTGAAAATCCTTTTAACAAACTGGCGAAGTGCAATTACTCGTGTATCAGAAATCTATCGATTTTAATAATCGACGATGGATGCCGTTTCATCCAGAGGAAAATCGCCGTCCGAGTAACGCCCGAGGCATATGATTGCTGCTCTGCTGTGGGTCCGTGTCTACTACTCTGTAGACAGTCCAACGCGGCGTTAACAAGTTACTGTTATGACAGGGGGTTACGAGAAAGTAACAGTCAAGGATTCTGTAACATGTACCATGTTGGGCGTAGGTGTAGCTACGTGGATAGATACGTGCCACAAACTACCCGCTGTACATAGAATCAGTGTAGGTGTAACTGTGCAAGCGACTATGTATATCGTCGTTACTTTGCCTCCAGCAGGGTAAAATGTAAAAATATAATATTGCCACAAGTTCGTATTAATCGAGCATCGACTCACTCCGTATGCGAGACACCGTAACGATGTATGAAGCGGCGAGGAAACCAGTTTCTGTTCTCTTCGTGGCTTTGGGCTTGGATATACCATACATACGCGATGAAAAGACGCTGTCAATCGGTTCTATTCCCTTCTCGGATTAGGAGCGCAGGGACATGGGGAGTTTCTACCCCGCTACGAAATAAGAGAGGCAAAAGTTCACCCACTGCAGGCGTAAGAGGGGCAACGATGAAGGGCAAGGGCCAAGAATATATTGGATTAAGGGTGCGGGGCGTTTCTATTGTCAGAGAAAAACGCAGGATATTCGAAATATTCGACGGATGGTTAAGCTCAGGCATCAAGAAGGGGGGGGAAAGAACCAGGACCAGAACCAGAACCAGGACGAGGACGAGGACGAGGAGTCACTCACGACTACGCGAGAGACAAAGACCGCGATATCGGGTGCAGAAGTGCCATGGCCATATCGACGCGAAAGAAGGGAAGAAAAAGGAACGGAAAGGAAGAGAGGAAGGGGGGATTGCTCTTCGGAATCGGTCAATCCATATAAAAGAACTCTAGGTAGGGAGTCGAATGAAAGGGAGTTGAAAAAAAGAAGAGCAAAAAGGTAAAAAAAGTTTGAAAAACCGTTCAAACTTTTCACGCACGGTCTACGACCCTCTTCTTTTCATATTTCGTACTTTAGCTGCTGCAGCAGCTACTTTGGCATCCGTTATGTTTCATCCCCAACAAATCCATAGGAATAAATGATTGAGGACGTTGTAGGTATCGCGATCGATAATGATCATTCATTTTTGTACACTCGCACCTCGTAATCTCTGCACATCGTGGTTAGAGGGCCAGAGATTACAGAGCAGAGATGGGAGGGAGAGAGATGGTATGGGAATGGGCCAAGGGACTTGAGTTGACTCGAGGCAGAATCGAGAAGACGCGAACGGAGAGGAAGCTACGAGTTCTAAGTATAGGAAGGCGGGCTTGTGGAGTCGAGTGTGTTGTAAGTCTACCGCCTGGAACTTTGAACTGAATACCAACTATGCAAAGGCAGTCACCTCTCTTTTTCTCCCTCTCCTCTTCCCTTTCGTTCCATCTCGCTCCTTCCCAGTCTTGTCTTATCCGACTACTCCAAGGAGAGAAGCGTTGCACCATCGGGCAAATGAACCCGGGTGTGTCTTAAGGTTCACCGCTGCTACACAGCCACAGCCACAGCCACGGCGAAATCGTGCTGGTGCAGTTTCGCGAGGGTTAACAACCGTTCTATTTAGATACCAAACTACGTTTGTATATCTTCTGCATAACCGCACGCGAATTTTACCACTATTCTTACTCGTACCGCCTCATTATTACCCCATTATGCCGTTTAATACTGCGCAAGTGCAGAGAAATAACTCTGCAAGTTTACATTGCAGATAAAAAAAAGGGGACGCGAATATTGTCAAACTCGGTGATCATGAATCCCCGGTAGCGTATAATGAGGGACCATGTGCACGTTCTTACGAAATTCTTTAGCCTCATAAGAATCTCGTCAGGAACAATAGCTTCGGAGCTAAGTAGCCGATAAGTTTTCAAAAACGAAAGTAGGTTGAGAGGTCCTCGGGCAACGCTATTCATAGCTAGATCAGCAGCTGACTTTCAATTTTGTCTACTAAAGCCGAGGAATATCGTCCCGTGGCTCAGGGATAGCGTCTTTGACTCGTCGGAAATCTTAAATCACGTTTATTGACGAAAGTTTAAACATATACTGCAAGAGTCTTACCCTGACCGGCACGCGTGTCGCGTAAGACTCCAAAGTCGTAGGTCAGTTAAGCGATAAACTTCGATTAGCACAACGAGCGGACTGCGGACTATGGACTCGTTTGTAATCTGACCCCGATCTTCAATTCCCTGAACTTAAGCGAAACGCTGAAACCTGGAACAACCAGCGCACTGCAAGCGCGCAAGTCCTGGTTTATACGGACAACCACCCTCGCTGCATACGATATGTCCGTCTGAGATCATCGTTCTATCCTTCTCACAAATCCACTTTCACGCCTGGAGAGACGTGACGTAATAATTGTTATTGCGCATTACGGAAAAGCCACAGTGCGGTATGCAGTTTCCCTGATCTTTGGATAATTCGCTATGTGTTAATATTTTTGTGGGAAACGGTGCTATTCAATTCCTATAAATAATCACGCATTAACACATTAGTCAGACGTTTCATTATTGTTCGGACTCGACGGCACGGTGTCCTGTTATGTTCTCTCAGTTAGAAACAGCGCGTTGTATTTCAAGAGTCAAGAGTGCCACGTGACGTCCCTGCACTCCGGTGCTGTGCTATGCCTGGCTATTGCCATCCACGGTTGAATATGCGTCTACAGGGTGTCCCCGAAAACACGGTCTTTATTTTTCTTTCATCATTGCGGAGAGACTCCTTTTTCGCAAATATGCGCTCTTGATGCGATTACGACTAGCTAGTCGGCTATAACTCATATGGGATATTATAAGACGTTGTGTTATGTTAGTTAGTAACACTGGTGTAAACAGAGTCGAGTCATTACTCACTGCTGCCTGCTGCAGCAACGGCCCTGTATTCCTTGATAGTATGGTATAGTATATACTACGTATAATAAGTATTATGTATACGAAGGTATATGTACGTTACTGCATGCGCTGCTGTGGTTTATATATAGAACATTCGTTGGAAAATTATGAGCTATGAGTAAGAACTCGAGGCGTTTATATAACTTGATTATTTATACCACGTGGGATTTACCCTTCGTGATATACCGTACACAGTTCTACTCTACACCCAATACCCTGCAGATATTTATCTCCGTACCTTCTATTATCAATCGTATTTCAACCTACGTATACAATACCGAACGATTTCAACCCATCGGACAATATCATTCATTCCATCGAACGTCCGTAGGTATTCAAATTAACTCATCGTTTAATATAACGGTGGAAAATTGTACAAGGTTCAGGTCTGGATTTACCCTGACGTAACATCATATATGCTCATGAAATTTATCTACGGTAAAGAGCAGAAAAGAAAAATCAAAAAACTTCGAGGAACGTTGACCCTTGGCTATCGATATCTCCGTGTTTATTAGATTGCTGCTGTTGAATGACTGCAGCTATTGTCTATAAAATTTTTATCCAGCTTCTTATCTAGAGCGGTGTCACTGCCCTGTTATACGGAGGTCTACAATCTGGGCCATTCACTGTGGGTGCGTTTAGGTTCCGAATTTTGTGAAGGGTATTTCCCCAGAAGTCTACATATTCTTTTTAAACAAAAAAAAAAACTTTGTTATTTACTTAACTCGTTATTGTTATCGTGCATCACTTCCTTCGGCACCTGAGAAGAGCCATAAATTACTTTCTATCCATACGAAATCCCGAGTCTCCCGTAGCTTGCCTGGGATAATTTGCAAAATCCCGAATCCCGATGCGCGACGCGCGCAACTGGCAATGTCTGGCCCCGTAATCAGGTTTCGTTACTGGATAATATGATTATTTGGTAAACGTGCAATTTCCCTGCAGCAGTATTCCGGCCCGAATCTATACCCGACAATCCAGGTGTCGCGAAACGGCATTTCGGTACGAAACCGATCGACACCGACGAGACTAAGTTTTGGCATACATATATAATAATTTCTTATCTGGTTCTATTCCACAGCGGGGTCGCAGTTTCATGCGGCGAATGCAGCAGCAGTGGGACCAGCGACATTACCGAACCCGGTTCACCCTGCAGCACGAGCAGCGACGAGGGTCTTGCCGGCATTCGATCAACAGCCCCTAGCCCACCGCACAAGCTGGCGCCCCCGACGCCGTCCCCCTCTAGGGGGCCGCAACAGTGGCCCTGGACGCCACCCCTCGCCGCTACCGCTTGCTCAACCTTGAAGAAAATCAAGGGCGAACCTGAGGCCGGTACTCTGCCTAAGGCGGGGGCAGCCGACCCGACAAACTGCCGAGGAAAGAGTCAGCACCATATTCACCATCAGCATCATCACGACGGAACTAATGGAGGAATACCATCGACGCAGGGAAAGATCACCGAGTATTTCAAGACGCAGATTAAACCGCAGCAAGTCAAGGTTCGAATATTGCAGATCGTGATATACCGAATGTCATCATTTTTTTGCTTTTCTTCTTCGGTTTTCTGTATCCCGTGTATTCTCCGATTTCCAAACAGGTGAAGAAGTCGCTGGACATGTCCCTCCTGGTAGCTAAAAGTTCACCGGAATTTCGACGCCCGCCAACAGTTCAGAGGAACAAGGGTGGACTGGCCAAGTATTTGGGAACTGTACCCCCTAACACACGGCCCAACGACTGGGAGGTACGGACGTTGACCATGTCTCCACCACCGATGAAAAATCTGCCCGTAGTTGTTCCTAGGACTCACTGCAGCATAATCGAAAAGCTGCAAACCCCTGTACCTAGTCTACCGATATCTACGAATGTCCTGAACTCTTTACCAGCCGTTAAACTTTCGTCGCTACGACTGCCATCCGACGTTAGTCCCGATCCGAAAATCGTCGCACCTTCGACACCGACGCCTTCTCTTACCCAGGAAACAACGGACGTCGATTTCCGGGATAACGTATTCCTGAAACCCGCCGTTAACGAGAACAACAACTTAACTTCAACCATCCAGTTGAGTACTAGATCTCTTCAGAGCGATCACATCTCTAGACTATCACCTTTGCCAGCCACGACGCAGAATCAGGTCATTCAAGAACCCAAAGAGACCTTGTCTCCCATTCTTTCGGCACCTACCACCATTAGATTTCCTGCCCAAGCACCAGGGAAGAACAGACCACAGACAACGGACAGTGGGATTTGTAGGTGGGACCAATGCGACGCTAGGTTTGACTCTAGCAGCGGTCTCCTCGAACACTTGCAGGTAAATTATGGGAATTTAATACGATTGTTGTAATTTTTGAATGAAACTTATCCCGATCTCTCCCCTATTCCAGGTTTCTCACATCAATACCCAGACCGGTGGTGATAATTTCATCTGTCATTGGCAAGGGTGTAAAGTACAAGGTAGAACTTCCTGCTCTCGTCGGTGGTTGGAAAGACACGTTCTTTCTCATGGGGGTAATAAGCCGTTCAGATGTATCGTCGACGGATGTGGTAGCAGATTTAGTTCACAGGTATTTTACGGATTTATATTCATATATTTGTCAGCTACCAATTGTGGGGCTCGTTAGTTCGTGTGACATGGTAGATATGAAATATACTTAGCACGACGGTGTAAATTTCTGCGAGCACCCTTTTCTTCAACTCGTTTGGTATTATGAAAAAAGTTCAATTTACCGTCGTGCCAAGTTTATTTTAAAGTGAAAATAACTGGCGGAGATTGGCCGACATATGTTCTGCCTCTTAGGTCAACTATGAGATTGACTTATCTTACAGGAATAAGTCAAGCGATAGATATTTTCAAACATTCGTCAGAGAGATTGTAGGCTGTAATGAATACAAGTTGATAATTTTACTCGTAGAATATAGTCAAGTATTCAATACAGCGTTGAAAAGTAGCAGCAAAACGAAGCTGACTACTCAAGATAATGAAATAAATAGGAGCTTTGGGCTCTGGCACAAAGGCTTCTTCGTCTACTAATGTATGAATCTATCAGATAGCTGCCTCCCTCAGTTTCCTTACTTTTTCCTCCATGGCAAATGACATAAAACTTCCACATCGGTATTGGATAATTATCACTGTGAACTAATCAATTTATGTCCCGCATAGTCAATTGACTTATCTGGTGGAAATTAATTATTCCGAATGTATCTTTTTGATCACAAAAATAATTTATCACACAAGAAATTGGGTAATGTATTTTAATTTGGACATCATCCAGATGTATTTAATCACCACATCTATTCATTCTCACGAACGATGCGTTCAGAATCAATATTTGATCACTTATGAAGTGAAAATGTCATTTTATATCACGAGTTTTTTATACTCCTCACATCATTGAGATCAGATCACATTCAATAAAAATGGTATCGAAATCGGTAAGGTTTTTGGTAAAATTTATTTGCAAAATACAACAGATATGGGGCATTTTCCAGTGACAGCTGAATTTTTATGTCAAAATAACAATGTTGTTCTAGCAGATCAACATTTTCTCCCTTCACCTGCAATCTAGCATTGAAGCTATTCGATAGCACTGCTGTATGACGATATTTGAGAAAATATTCTTGTTCCCGTCAGGGTATTTCATTGGTAAACATGGTACGAGTTTAATCACCAAATGTGCCCGGAATTAAAATTGTAATCGTAGGTGTATTTACAGAGCGTGTGGTGGATTTTAACATCGACTAAGCTCTCCCTGGAAGATGCCTATTACTTATCCTCTAATGTATGTTCGATTGGCTTTTTACAGATTACATTGGAAAGACATGTAAACGGTCATTTCAACCAGCCAGAGACGAGCAGCAGTAGCAGCAGAAAGAGTTGCGAAAACGGTGGGAAATTGGTGAGAAGAAACGGGAAACGTTTGAGATATAGAAGACAGCCTTGGTCCGGTGAGTATTTCGATTCTCGACTATGTGGGCATAAGAAATTGAAGAGAACACAAGCTTCGATGATATATATATGTGATCGAATATTCTATATGAGATCTGAACCGAGGATTGAGATTGTGAATTTCCCTTGCAAATTTTATATTGCAAAATCAGAGTTACTATTCGAATCGTGACGCAGATGCAAAAGAAAGTTCATACCTAGTCGCGTTCCATATTTAGCTTGAATTTAACCCACTTTATTCCTATCTCTTCTGCCAAATATTCACAAAACGTGATACACCATATATATTCCTGAATACATAAGTTACAACGTCTCGAAAGTCAACCACCGGTACTCATGTGCAATTCTCTCCAATTTTTTGTACAGCGAGGTTGTTCGACTTCATCGACACAGGCGTTATGGAAGGCCTGCAACATCGGCTACTTGAACTCGCCCGATCCCGGACACAAGGCCGTTTAGCCGAAACTCCGGGCGATGCAATGGCCCTAACTAGTCAAGTGAGTATCACGAGCTACTAAACTGATGAGGAATCGATTCTAAGGTGTATAATCTTTTTGACACTTACTCCTTGTGTTTTTAAGGTCTTAGCTCGAAGGGTAGAACAGGATGGAAAGACTAAGGTGTTGTTGCGGTGGTACCCGCAGGACATGTGAGTTGAACTTGATTTAAATTGACTAATTATAGTGTGCCATTATTATTCGAAGATTGCTTAATGAATGGGATACAAACTTCACTATCATTTCTATAATTTGTGAACTTCTTTTCATATTCAGAGCTCCAGACGAGTGGGTCCTCGAATCGGAAGTACAAGAGACAAAAAATGTTAGGATATGCAAAGCTGCGGCAACCTCACCGGACGAAGTAAACCTGGCTTTGTATACGGCGATGAATAGCGGAAGCCCACCTCAAACCAGGACGAAACAACGTCGAAAACCAGTTAAAAATTCGTGATACCAATAGATTTATTTGACGGTAAATAAATGGAGATATAAAATATTATTACCTGCGGTTGCGAGAAACACCAAGGCAATAGGAGCGGATTGGGACGGTGTTTAAGGTGCTGATGACGATAGTTGAGATTTTAACGAGAAGTGAAGAAATGGAAAAATCCAACAACGTGAGTTGAACAATGAGGAATAAGGTACTTTTAATTTATTTAGTGTAAATCTATGATAAACTAGAATAATTATTGATACTTTATATGTATGATTATTATTTCTTGTTGTTCACGACGCAATCGACTCCAGAAAAGCCGGGTCGACCATAAGTGCCTAACCATGGATGTTTACCTAACTTAAAGAATAAAATCTATTGATATAACATTTCGCAAACTAATTAAGTATTAACTGTTAGTTAAAAATTTAAGGAGATAATCACTCTGGTGGCCTTACAAAATCAATTAATATCCACAATCGGTCTTGGCATTTCTGGACTTGAGCTCGGAACTTATTTCTCAATTGAAAAAAAGAGTTATGACTCGGATAGGGGACATGTCCTGTTGAACCGTTTCATGGTAAATCGTGGCTCAGGCCGAACTTCAGTTCTCTAACTCACGATATGCTATGTTGAAGTTTGATTCGAGAGAAGGAACGGAAGTTTTGAGTGAGCTAAGTTACGATTTCCAAATATCGGCGAGGGACTTGAAATTGGATCGCTCTTTCCGCAGGCATGGGTTTATGATCCATGTTGTTAAATTCATGTCGCGGTGAGTGGTTACATAGTTGAGATAAATAATATTGTACATTAGAACGGGGAGAAGATTGAAATGATAATATAGATAAGCGAGAAAAAGGAAAAGAAAAAGAAAATCTGGAAAAAAAAAACAACAAATACACAACAGCTAAGAATCACTGCCAATATGTGTAATTAACAATTTTAGGTTTATCGGTAATTACAATTACGATTATATGTATTCTATAGATCTCTAGCTGTCCGGTGATATCTGCGTCCACGCATCTCAAATGGCACTTGAATAATTCAATCGCTCTGTCGTGTGACTAGTCTGTGTACGTCGTGTCTTTTAATCCTTAGAAATTGTCGTCTCCTTCATATCCCCGTATAATTATCATATGATATGATATGATATGATATGAAATGAAATCTCTAGTTTGATCATTCGAGAGTTATAGATAATGAATGAGGGATGTTTTTCGTTTTTAGAACTCCAAAAGTGTAAAGATTAAAATATTCTCAAACTACTACTCGCTGCAGATTATCTAATCAAAGTAGTTCCGAAGGGGAGGCAAAAAGAGATTAATGAAAACGCAGAACTCGTGCCCCGTGCGTGTAGTCGCGGATATAACAGACCTGTAAATAGTTAGATGAATTATTTGAGCCCTATGGCGTGACGCGACGCTTGGGCCTAGAAATAGCGTACCTTAGTTATTAAGTAAAAAAAAGTTATACTAATACTATAATTAATTGAGAAATCGACTGCCACTTTATCAAATAATTTTCACTGCCAAAATCACTGCCAGCTGTCATGCTTTTTTATTGGCAGCCAGAGTTTAAAAATTTTATACATGCACCACGGTGCGACTCGTATAATATTCGTGGATTTTTGTCTTTTTTTTCTTTTTTCTTTTATTTAAGAAAGGAATGATATTTTTTTTTCTTTTTTATCATTATTTTCATTTAGTTCGAATCGTTTGGCAGCCGCGTTGAAGTGGAGTAACGAACGATACTGCCAAAAAAAAAAAATGTCAAATCGTCAAGAAAATTTCTTGGCAAAATCATTGGAACAGTCAATGTTCCATCCTATTTTAATTCATTTTCAAACGTGTTCTCTTCTCTTTCCATGCATTTCCATTGTTCAATTTTTGTTTTTTGTTTATTAATCGCGCTAAACAATTTTTTCTAGTGCCATAAAACGTGTTATTCAAATTTGTATTTATTGCATCAATCATTCTTACACTTATTTCTAAGGTCGGTGACTTGAGGGACGACGAGTTAAATCCAGAAAAAAATCATCTTAACACTAAGCTAAATCCGTCAATTCTCAAATCACTGATTACTTATTTTCGTGGTGTGGCCGTGGTTTCGCTACTGTCTACCCTGGGTTTTGAACTTGATGATTACTTTGTCGACTGGTCGCTTGGACTTAATTTTTTTTCCTTCACGGTATTGAAAACCCTACCGGAAACATGAACGATACCTCCAAAGTTATCGCTTCTCTATTCCCAACGCCAGAGTATGTTGTCAGTAGCCAGATTCATTGAGTCACACTTGATCTCGATAAAGCTAATGGCGAAAATTCACTGATAAGATTGAACGAGGATTTTCTTTGGCTCGTTAGTAAGAACCGATAGCGGAGCTGAGGTATTCTTTTGCAAGTACGTCAAACAATCTGTGAAATCAAAATTGCTATTCTTTGATCAAAAGACATCGCTTCTGCATTATTTTTCGTAAAAGTAAACATTGAAAAGGTTTCAATCCTTGAGTGCCATTTGTCGCTGAATTTCATCACCCAGCTACGTGTGGGTTCAAGCAGAAAATCCTTGTTAACAATTGATTAATATAATATCGAACAGCATATAAGTAATAAATCAAATTTCAAATTCGTCAGAATCAGACCCCAATCATAGACTGAGATCGTTAAGTAAATTAAAAATATTATAATTTGTGATTCGTTTATTAATAAGGGCCATTTTCCGATCGATCCGTTAATTCCCACCTAGGATAATAGAGCTAAGGTTCATATTTATCATTTCTCATCATTGTTCGAAACAACTCTTCTCAATTGTAAAACAGTCGTTATCGACCAACGTGTGATCTTTCATTAAATTTCATTTTAATAATCTGTGATTATCACTAGAAATTACTATACCGCGGCGCGGGGTGGGGGAGGGGAAGTGGTTTTGATAATTCGCCACCGATCTTCGTTTTCGTTAATTGTCATTAATTTAATTAAGTACAAATTTTCTATTGTACTGAATAGTGGTCCAATTCTCATCAGTTCACAAAAGTAAACTTCATGACATAAATAAAAAAAAAAAAAGGATGGTACAAATTATTTTATAGTTATTATAAAAAAAAAAATAAGGAAAAAAATAAAGGAAAAGAAAAAGAAAAAAAATGACTTGGTTTCGATCGAAGAAGATGGCCCGATGATAAATAACAAAATGAAAATCAATATGGCTGAATCTAAATAGTAATAATAATAATAATAATATTAATATTATTAATAATAATTGTGTTTATTCAAAGTAATTAAGAGATATCAGCAGATAATTAAGCGACTTTGTCAATCGATACTCTCATCTCAATATAGCAGGGCTCAATGATGTGGTAAGCGGTATAAATCAACTTGATTTGAGTCCTGTTCATAATACCAATTGATAACTCGAGCTCAGACTTCATTTACTGTGAAAATTATACCTAGATTCATTCATAGTGGCGAGTAAAAATCTTCTTTTTGTTTTTATTGTTGTCTAATGAATTGTATTGAAAAAAAAAAAATGAAATAGATCATTTATCTACTGCTATCGATATTCAATATACATACATATGCTGTATCGAATACAAGCTACTGTAAATTATTGGATAGATAAAACTAAATGATATAATAATATTATTGTCAAAGGTGGACATCGATCTGATGTTTATTTATGCTCATCTTTGATAAAAACGTAATAATTAACGTACAACTATTCGATTCTAAATGAGGTTTAAAAAGCCGTAATATAGGAAACGAGTGAAACTTGTATTCTGAAAATCTTTATAATATACAGAAATGTACCGCTATTGTTATATTGTTTGCAGTCTGATGAAATTAAAACGTGTCAGGGGCGTTATTAAGGGACAGTATAAAATAATGGGACGCAATTTGTGATTATCCTATGAATACATTATAGGTATACATAATAGATATACATAGTATGATCTACGACACACTGAAACTTTAATATTCTGAATGAAAAGAGGGAAGAAAAAAAGAAAAAACCAATGTATTCATATAACGTTTAGACAGCTGTAAATAAGATGATAATTAAACATTGTAAGAAAATGAAAATAGAAAAAAAAAAAAAGAAGAATAATTAAAATTTTCGGAAAAGAAACAAACTAGTTTCGGTATTTTTGCAAAAGAGATTAAATGAGAAATAAAAAAAATAAAAATAATAGATACAAAAAAAGTCGTTCGGAGAGATAATAATAGAAGTCACAGTAATATTATTATTCAGAATTGTGTGAGATTATAGTAATTATATATTATACATATTATATTATAAAAAAACGGTTGGCGTAGCGGCGAATGGGAAAAGATAAGAGAGAAAGAAAAAACAACAAAACTATGAAATGAAATTATATCCTGCACTTGTAACGAGTATAGCATTTATCTTTATTTATACAATGATAGAAAAACCGGATGCAAGAATGAGTAGATGGTAATGAATAATTATTATGAGTGATGATTATTGAATAAATAAGAAGAAAAAAAAGAAAGAGAAAAAAAAAAGTAATTTGAAACGAGCGATAAACGACAAAGATGTGTGTTACTTCAAGAAGATGGAAAACATGATAATGAAAGTGAAAATGAAAATGAAAATGATGTAAATCTAACGAATATAGAAGATATGTATAAGGCATGGCTTTCTAGTTTTCAAAATGAATTTTTTGGGGCTGAATAATATCGATGTGTTATGTTGTAAAAAATGTACAAATATCACGAGATCAGAGTCGAAGACATGCTCGTCGTCAGATTATCCTTCATGAATTATTAATAAAAATTAAATAAAAAAAATAAATAATATTATTACGAGAGATGAATAACGATTAATTAATTAATACTAAATACATATAGAATTATTAAGCGATGTATGTATATGTATTCAGAAAATTATCAGGACTTGTTCATCTCGTGTTTGCGTGCGTTTTATTTTTTTATTTTTTTATTTTTTCGAGTAGGTATCTGTATAATTGCGAATCACGGTATATAAGAATGTAAATAGGATATTATTCTCTACGCTACATGTATAATAATATAATATTATGAATGGTGTTCGTTTATTATAAATTCTATATTAAAAAAAATAAAAAAATAAAAATAAAAGAAAAAAAATAACAAAAAAAATGAAAAAAAAAAAGAAGAAAAAAACTGAAATGATTGAAAAGAAAAGAGCTCATGCTGATGCTGATTTTAAAGCATTTGCGATATCTATAATAATATTATTTATCAAATAAAATTTCCTATTACATTTATATCGAGAAAAAAAATAATAATAATAATAATAATAAAATAAAATAAAATAAAATAACAACTTTCTTTTTTTATTACTACATAAATTTCGAATACTATCAGTATTTAGTTTTTTTTTTTTATTCATTTGTTCATTTTTTTTTTTTTCTTTTTGTTTGTTTGCTCTCTCTTTTTTGAACTATTTCAAAAATTGACGGATTTTTCTTTTCTCACTTGACGTTACATGTATTAAATTCTTACTCTATTATAATAATAATAATAATGATAATAATAATAATAATAATAAAAATGATGAATGACATGAATATTTCGTAGAATCATCCCCCTCGCGTATGATTTCTTTATAATATGCCGCAAATGCTCTAAATATCGATAATTGTATAGTTAGGTAGGGTAATGTGCTTAGAAAGGCGTGTTTCTTTGGTATTTTATGTATAAATATGTGAAACGGTAGAGCGAGCTGAAAGAGGAATAAAAATAGAGAAATGATGTGTACTAGTGTAATAGGAGATCGTTGATTGTATTTTATCGGTTAAAATCATCATTAAAATCATCTTAATCGTCGTCGCTCTGCTCGAATTGGCGTATTTTAGTTTTATTATAGTAGTAAAGCGACAAAGTTTCGTAAACAAAATTTTTCTTACATAGGATATATATTACTATGCCCTGTATAATGTGAAAACTGGAAAGCCCGCAATTGAATAGAAAGGATTTGTATGAAAATAGTAACGTTACTCAATCGAAAATAACAACAACAACAACAGCAGCAACAACAACAACAACAACAACAGTTCCCGTAGATACTTTCAGGGTTTTATAGATTAATAAAAAGTTTTTCTAATTGAAAATTGCTATTAATTGATTGATTGATTGAATTTGAACTACAGTTCAATCGCAATGACCTTGGCAGCAAATAGATTTAACATTTTTTATAATTATTGGTGAATATTTTCAAAAGTTAAACGTTTATTTACGACAAATTTATATTTTCAAATAAACTAGGCAGAGATAGAGAGAGAGAGAGAGAAAGAGGGAGAGAGAATAAATGAATAAAAAGTTAATTTTGTTTGTCGCCAGGTCAATGCGGTTTAACTGTATTCTTGGTATTTTCTCATATCCGGTATTTCCCGTTTAATTGTAATTTTGTAATTTTATCATTATTATTATCATTATTATTATTATTATTATTATTATTATTATTATTATTATTATTATTATTATTATTATTATTATTATTATTATTTACTTGCATATCCGAAAATGTTGTATAGTTCAGTGTGCATTTTCGTATATCGGCGTTAAACGTATTATACCCGTTCGATGATAATCAATCATTTCTTCACTAAGGACTTGTGAGTATCGCGAACGAAATAAACGGGGGGGTTTCTATTACCTAAGACTTTCGTTTACATTCGTTTTGATCGTCCAGATAAATTGATGTAAAGAATGAAAATAAATTATCAACATCGCGATAAATATATATATATATATATTTTTTTTTTTTTTCATTTTTTTTATTGTGATATAATTAAAAAGAATAATATTTTTTTTTCTTTTCTTTTTCTTTTTTTTTTTTTGATAATATACTATGTTGAATAAATAAATGTAAATTATTGACTTATCTCTTGGATAAATATATCTAGTATATTATATTACGTAGAATTCGAATTAGTTGAAAGTAATCGAGCTTCATAAAGTTTTTATATACATTTATTAATACTTGCTATTCTTCTATTTCTTTTTTTTTTTTTCTTTGTATCTACGTACACATGTAGGTATAAAATATTATCATTTTCAAACGCGAGATTTAATCAAACCGTGAAAATACGACAAGAGAGAGTTTCATTTACTCATTCATTCATTCATTCATTCGGGACTATAATATATGCATATGCATATGCATATGATTTGATGATTATTATTCGTTTTAAAATACCATACTCACCGGTCCTCGTACATGTATTATTATTATTATTATTAATATCATTAATATTATTATTATTATTATTATTTTGCCGAGAATTTCACCCTTTCTATTGAACATCATATCCTATAATCCCAAAGTTGTAGATAATTTATTATTATGATAAATTCATTTAATAAACTGCAAATATATATTGTACATATACAATATATATAATATATAACAGACGATAAACGACGATGATCCGATATACACATAAAGACGATTTGAATTTCAAATAGATTAAATAAATGAATAATTTTGTAAATATTTTATTATATAACTTTATAATTCAAACCAATAAATATATCTCTATACATACACATCTATGTACGAGTATATATATATATATATATATATATACAAATACACAATAATAATAATAATCATTATTATTATTATTATTATTCACTATCGTATTCATATACATATAAATAGACTTTAGTTTATAGATAATTATTATTATTATTATTATCATTATTATTAATATTATGTCGTATTGTCTTAATTATAATTTTCTCCGCAACATATTATTATTATTTTCGATTTTTTTTTTTCATTTAATACGACGTTTTCGGTTGAGAGCCTGTCTATTAGCTGTAAAGGCAATCTAACTACCTCAGTTCATAATTTAAATAAATATTTTTCACTGAATATAAGTCTACATAATATTATGAATATTATACATATATATATATATATATATATATATATAGTCACCTATATTATCATTATTTTATATTTATTTAAATTTCTAATATCAAATTTATTTCTTGACGTTATTTTTCATAAATAACGTCTGTTATCGTTCTTAATTAAATTAAATGCATATTTCGTCAGATTTGTCGCAGAGATTTTCCTCGTCGTGATCATCTATACGTGTACACGTCAAGATTGAATATCTTTCTTTATTATATTATCATAAATATCATATACTATATAGTATATGATCAAGCTCCTCGCAAACGGAGGGAGAGATTCGTCGTACGCCAAGTATACGATCATCATCTGTTTCCGTTTCCGGTTTCTATATAGCTGCTGAATTCTACCCCTCCGCGAGGAATAATGTAACGATATACCCTTCGGATGTAGAAATTTGATCCCAGCTTCGCTATGGATATACACCCCGGGCCCCGTTCCATCCCATCCCATCCCACTTCGACCCCATCCTGGCTCTGTGTTCAACTACCAGGAGCACCGGGACCTGTCCCCAACCTGTTACCTGTAGATGAATATGTAGATATTTAGGTATACGTAAGTCAATCCAGCAAGCCCCGCGTGTACAACGCCCCCGGAGCATGTCGATGAAATTTAATATTCCTCAAATTGGGGTGCGGGCGTCGTTAACTTTAATGAAAACGATAATTTGGTAATTACTGCAACAGCTACTATCACGCCCCGGTATTAGTGGCGTTAAATTAACTGCGAAACGTTGATAGGTGGTAAATAAATTCTCGTCAATTTTTACGCGTTGAATATGTAAAATAAAATATTCCTTTATCTATATGCATTGGTATTAGAACACGCGTTTCTAACTAACGGTACCGGTCGTAATATCAGTGCAGAGTCTCTCGAAATAGTAGGTAGTATCTAATTTAGCGAAATTATTTCCATAGATATAGCAGAACCTGAAACGGGGTCCGACCGTCGGCCCCGTGTGTTTCAACTCGTTGGAAAAACTTGTTAGTTTATAATCAGAAGCGGTTAGCGCTCTGCTATACCCGCTTCAGGCTATACGAATACGGGTGATACTCCTGCGATCCAATCCAATCCAATCCAATGCGATGAGATGATTGTTGTGGCGACACACGCCGCAGCTCAATTCAGAATATACAGTTTCTCAAGGAGGAAATAATTGCGGCGGGTGCTGCACCTCGGTTTCTTATACTGAAATGAAATCATCTCCTTCCCTGTATGTAACTTTTACAGTTAAAAATACTTTCCTGTATACCTGTACGCGCATTATATACCTCCGTACACAGTATACACGCGGTGCGATAATGCGGTAATATTTTCTCGAACTATGTGACTTTTTATTTCTCTCTCTTTATCTATCGTTTATCGATTCGCCGCGCCCACTCGTGAGTATATATACGTTTGACAAAAATCACTTGCGCGAAAATGATTCGGTAAGATATGAAATTCTCATTAATTCTACCGCACTACGGGGCGGGGAAAATAGATTTGTAAAGCGCAAACGGGTTGAGAAAGAGATAAAAAATAATCATAATCGTCGTACGAATGCACGATGTAGATTGTAGGTAGGCACCTACTGTTCTACGTAAGTATACGCGGTAGGGTAGGTATAATAAAAAGCGAGAAATCTTAATCGATATAATGAATGGAAACGGTTGATAGAATCGGTAGTATTAGTATAATACACCCGTTGCGAAGATATTACGATATATTTTATAATTTATGAGAAGTTTCCTACGCTCTCACTGATCGTCAATATAGGTAGGTACTACATACCTACGTATACCTATAGATACATTCACGTATGTATTGCCAGTAGCGAGAAGGACGAGAACCGCGAGCCGCTAGTCGTTCGGCATAGTTCAGTCGGCTTCCGTGGGCGGCGCTAGAGGCGCGCGTACCGCCTTAGCTCGCGGCGTTGAGTTCCAGTCGCGCGGGCGAGTTCGTAGCGAGTGGTTGGTGCGGTCGTTAGTTTAACGTTTATACGAATAATTGAATATCTGTAGTGCGATAGTCGCGTACTTGTTATTAACCCATTCAGATATTGTTACGAAAAGGCGTTAGTGTGTTACCCGTCTTAGTAAAGTTTAGCGATATTGTTCGGTGTCGAGTGCAGTGCTACGTAGAGTGCCTCGGTATAAAAATCTCATTTCACTCTTTGATAACGAAAACGAAATCGAAAACAAAAACAAAAACAAAACAGCAACGCAAGGCAGTGACAGCGAATGCTCGTGCCGGATCCTGGTGCTCTTAAGGTTTACCCGAAGATATCTGTTTAAGGTAAGACCGGCTTCCTTAACAATCTAATAAACATATGTATGGATTTTATAGCTCTTACCACGCTGCGTAGATTCTAAAGTGAAATACATTCTACGCGAGGTATAATGCTATAGATGGTATAGAGTTAGAATTCCCGCGTGTCGTTGCGATTATTCTCTTCATCGTTCGTGTTATGTATGTATTAACAAAAAGCGGGAGTTTGTCTATAGTATAGTTCGATGGATAATGATGAATAAAGAAAAATAGAAAAGTAATTAATCGAAACAAGTCAGCGCAGGTAGATATAGAAGCGTAGGTCTATACCTATCGCGACTCGTTTATATTATTACATGTTAAGAGAAACAAACTAACTACATATCCACGGCAGGAGGAGGGGGGGGGGGGGGGGGGGGGGGGGGGATCTCCCGAACACCACCGCGTGCTGGTGTAATACGTAATTATCTCTTAGCGGCGTCGTCGTATTCGTTTTAAACGAGTAGTTATTTTACCGCGCTGTTATTTAAGCGATATGTATTATTATTGTTCTTTTTTTTTTTCTTTTATATATATGATATTTACGCAACGTGTGCTGCAGTTGTGTAAGTTAAGAAAATAAGAAACAAACTATAAAAACAATCGCAATTGTTTGACCTCGACGAAAGAAGCAGAAGAAAAATAATAGAAATACTTATTAAGGATATGATCAAGCTTTCTTCCAGAATTTTATGATATCTATTTTTGCTGATATAATATACTGGATACTGTGATGACCCACTTTACGAATCCAAACCGTTGCACCTCTGGGGAAGGAGGGAAAATTTTTAATCATAATAAACACTAGCTGGAGAACTCGCTCCCTTGGGATACCCTGCAGAGACTCGGTTCAGAGTTAATGACATATGTACGTGCATGTGTACATCAGAAAGGGGGGGGGGGATAGGGCGATGCCACAAGGCGTAGTTTTTTTTTTTTTTTTTCTCTTTTATGTTATAACGTTTCGTTAAAACGGAAGAAAGAGGAGAGAGAAACACCAAAAACTGTTTCATTTCGATTTCGATTTCCATTTCCATTTCCATTTCCATTCGCCCGCATCTAGGTATCTGCGAATTTGAACTTCCGTAAACAGTTCGTATAAGATTACCAAGAAATCGCGTAGTAAAGAGTGGGATGTATAATTATTCTACTACCTGCATACCTCCGCGTAGAAACGCGCGAGGCGGAACAATCCGTCATTCACCGTAATCTTTTTAGAGCTTATTGCAAAACGGGGAGTAAAAAGAGAGAGAGAGAGAAAGAGAGAGGAAGAGAAGGATTCGATGACGAGTGATGACTACGGTTTCTCTCGCTCTAAATAATCGATTTGTTTGTTTTATTGCTGTTAACTCTCGTCGTTGTGACCCTTTATACTTATCTATACTTCAGTATTATTTATAATCGATTAGAAACGTTGGCGAATGGGAGATAGATACAAGCTATATATATATACGCGATCGAGTCAATACTTGATTTTTGAATAAATTTACGCCACAGTTCAATGTACGGATGATTAATATAATTATTAGTGGATTAATATTCAATTCTATTGTATTATTGCTTCGTTGTAGATAATTAATTGCTTCATATATTATTTCTTTTAATTGATAGTAATATCAATTTTTTATTCTCAGCTTCATATCTATTCTTCGCTTTTGTCTCTAATCAATCATATATATAGCATTTGTCTATCTTTAACTTTGACATTTTTTTTTTTCATTCTATTGTCTTAAATATTATATTAGCGCGCACGTATACGTATTACGATATATATTATTTAACACCCGGTATTATATGTTAATATATTACATACCTACTGCACGTTTCTATTTGATAATCTCATCGTGTCTCTCGTTAAGTATTAAACGCATATATATATATATATATATATATATATATATATATATATATATATATATATATTATACGTGTAGATTATTCGACAGAAGAAAATTCTCTGACGATGAAAAGAAAGATGAAAAATTTTTTAAAATTAAAAAAAAAAAAAAAATAAAACTAGTTTTAAATCTATTTACGGTACGCGGACAAGCCGATTCTTCTGGTTTACTAATCTTAATCCACTGATCGATTAGCTTATAGATAACGTCAAATTATTATCAATACTATGTATGTATGTATACACGCATATACCTACTATATATATATATATATATTATTTAACTGAAAGTGTGATGGATTTAGTCATCGTAATAATTATTATATCAAGGTCAACTAATTTTCTGATAAGGAACGGAACCTATCTGTCTTAACTCTTTTTTTTTTTTTTTTTTATATCACGTTACGTTTCCCTTTTTAGTTTCGACATCGAAGATTCTCAGTCTTTTCATTGTTATAGAGGTCATATAAAACCATCTGGGTATAGAGGAGAACGTTATAATACTTTACGAAACGAAAGTGTTATTGGTTTTTTTTTTGTTTTTCTTGTCTTGTCTCTTTTTCTCTCTACACTTTCTATATTCGTTTGTTATTATCTTCTTTCTAGTTTCATTTGTTTTTTTTTCTTTCTTTTTTTTTTATCTACTTTACTTTTTTAGCTGAGGCGGTTCTTTTTTTTTTTCTTTCCTCTTTATTTCTTTCATTGTCATCAATCGCGTGGCGTTTCAATTTTGCTAATCAATAACAGTGGAAGACCCATGACTTTTACGTATGTACATACGTATACCTATATAGAGCTTTGCGAATCAATAAAAGCCTGCCTATCGTTGCAGAAGCCATTCAACACGTATACCTGTATATATTATACATTTATACTTGTCAGAGGGTTGGTGGTATGTACATCGCGTATATACATATATATATATATATATTTTTACATCGACCCATATATCCCTATATTCATCATATATATATATATATATATATATATATATATATATATTATTGTATATATAGTTATAGAAACGGGAGGGTAAAAAGTTTTATAGTAGTTAACGAGGGACGACGACTATAACGCGAGAAGTTCGGAACGGCGCGGCGAGCTATAGGCATTCTATAATATAACGCGACCCCCTTACCTCGTCCTTTCATATCCCACGCGTCCCCATATGTGCGTGTGTCGAATTTTGGATTTATCGTTAATATCGTTTGATCCGAGACTCGGGGGTCTAATTTACGACTAATATAATTCCATATACACATCGCTTTAGACACATCGTAAACAGTGAACAGTATTCGCTAGATAAACGTATATATTTTCAGTTAGAATTCATTCATATTTATGATATATTAAATGATATAGTTTAAAATTTTGATATATTATATACAATTTTTTCGTATAACTTAAATACCGCTTGTTCATACGGGGTATGTCACAGGTATACGTATACCAATACGTTATATAGAGATAAGAACTCAGCTGGGTTTTTAATACTCGAATTAATATACGCGAGGGGTTTAATATATCGATTGATAACAATACCGCGTGTATGTAATCGATATATTAATTAATACTAGAGATGTGCCAAGGTCTTGAGATTGTATTTCTCCTTCGAATATTATTTAATCGACTATTATATACTCTATCATATATATATACTTCGTGATATATATATATATATATATATATATATATATATATATATATATATATAATTACAAATATTTCACTAATCAAATATCCGGAGGTATTTATAAGCGAGTATATGTATCATTATCATTACGATATAGATTTATCTTTTACCGAAATTTTCAAACCTGTGGCCGGGGCGAAGTTTAAAATTAAAATTAAAAAAAAAAAAAAAAAAAAAAAACTTTCAAGTTCAGAAGAATATTAAAACTTTGGAAAATTTCAGGATATTATATGAATACAAAAAAAATATTTCATTATAATCAATATAAATTCATGATGTTATATATAAATAATTGTGAAAATTTTGAAACTTACTTTCTTACGAGTAGTAAATCTCAAGACGATTTTTTTTTTTTTATTTTTTTATTTTTTTACTATATTTATGAATGAATAGGTACTACATGCGTGAATTTCAAGTCACTGAGGTTTGTGAATTCGGATCTTTAGCTTTAGCTTCAAAAATTTCTGAAATCGCTTCTTCTTCTTTTTCTTCTTTTTGTTTCTTGCTCACAAATATATATATATACATCGATGCGTGTCGAGTAAGTAAAAAGCATATTATAAATCTAGGTACCCGTACCCATGGATAGCTATAGACATAGCAATAAGGAGTCGAGGGAGGCTGTCTCGCGCGTGTTCGTATGAGACAAAAAAAATTAAAATAAAAACCCCTTGCTGCTGCTGCTGCTGCTGCTGCTACTGCTGCGCGAGATCTGAAGGACAATAACCCCGTATAAATCAGTAGGGGGGTCCCGAATGGACCCAAACGGGTGACACGTGAAAGAGAGAGGAAGATAGATAATCGATCAGGACCCGCTGCGTTGTTTACGCGCGGATAATGTAAATTAGAAAAATAAATATTTTATTTATTTATTTGTTTAGTATCGAGGTTTTTATTTCTTTTTTTTAATAGTTTTTTCAGATTCTTTGTTTTTTTTTTTTCTGTTTTTTTGGTCCCTTCTTTATACATATTACAACTAACTGTATATGGGTATATATACGGACCGAATTGATTGATTAGCCATAGTTTTTTGTCGATGTATTTATAATTATTGTGAAAATTAGTTTCTTGGCGAGTTGGTAAAAAAAAAAAAAAATTGTCCATGATCGTAATAATAGGTAATATACTGTTTCATTATTATACCTTATATGAATATATATATGTACATACGGTGTATAGGGTATAATAAGTGTATGAATCACAGCTTACGTTAATATCGCGTGGAATGAATTTTTCATACTTTTATATACCTATATACGTGTATACGTATATAAAGCGCTTTAATAAGCGGATATACATGCATAAATTCATACATATGGGTATATTTTTGATATTGCCTTTTATTATTACCGTGAAACGCAAACTGTATAACTAACGCGACGACGTCCGTGATCGCGTCGCCTGTCTGGGCTTTTCGCGGTATATTTGGTATATAATAGGTACTACCTATAATATAAAAAGTTACCAGATTCCTGGATCGAATTGCGATCCTCTCGAGCGTGCAGGAATTATTTATTTAATTATTTTATTTTTTCATCTTTATCTTTATGTAAGTCTTCTTCTTCTTCTTCTTCTTCTTCTTCTTCTTCTTCTTGTCGCGAAGCGATTTTATTTTTCATTTATTTACCGTTTTTTCGTCACGTAATATAATTTAAAGTACAATATAGCAGGAGTACATATGTATAGGTACCTACCTATGTACCTATGGCATGGACAATGAAAATTTAACTGTTAACTCGTCGGCTGCAGATCACTGTGAAAATCTATCGACTTTATTGTCCCTCGTCTATCGTATAATGTCATTTCATAATACAGGAATCCCTTTATTTCATACCTTCATTATTTCTTTACGTATTTCTTTATTCTAACGGTTGAATACGTATCATAGCAAAATCTGTCGCAATACTGGCGTATCGAATCTGATTAAATCTAATCCTAACTCAAACTCATCTGATCTCTTGATTAATACGGAAATTTTAAGATACAGCAGCCGGATCCTCGGAGTTAGTTTATAGTCGCAATGCCATGCCGTGAAGAAAATTCTTCTTTTCTATTATATATACTATGATATTATCTATTATCTATATATTGTCTATTATTTATTATATAATATCATATTATATAGGGCTGCTTTTGTCTCGCTACAGCTATCATCTAAGGCACGTCGTTTTTTACGCCCCACATTCGCCAATCAACCAATCAATATTTACCTCTATTAATATTCGTTTCATTAAGAAATATATTATATTTTTCAACCAGCAGCAGCTATTGTAACGTTAATAATATACATATTTTTTTTTTTTTTTTTATTATTATTATTATTATGTCGCGGATGGAATATCGAGGAAATGGTAAAATTCCGTCAATTAACGATCGTACAGCCTAAAGCTATTTTTCATCGATCGTATTTTCATCTAGATTTTCGTTAACGAGTTGAAAAAAAAAAAACACCTCTAATTCAGTTTACACACATTACACGCACACGCACACACATAAATACGCTACGTAATATGTATAATTGATTACGGGTCTCGTACAGCTGAAACGTCGACGTTCTGAAAATAAATAGATAAATAAATAAATAAATGAATAAATAAATCTGTACATTAATGTTGTAGTAGACTATATGTATATAAATCGTGCGATGAACCCGTACGAGACGACTCAACGAACTTTGACATCAGAATAGTATATATATATATATATATATATATATATATATATATATATATATATATACATTGTTTGTAATATTTTTTTTACATTTTGTACTATTATCTGACAATAATTGAAAGCTAGGTACATATTTGCGATTCAAATGGACGCGGAAGCTGCGTTATTAATTTACTACTATAACTTAGTTTCTTATTTGTATTATTTAATACGGTATTAATTTGCATCTATATAATTATATTAAGAAAGAATCAATAATCCTGTCTACATATGCGCTGAAAGAAGGAGAAAAATCTCTCTCTCTCTCTCTCTCTCTTAAATGCACGGCCTGATTCTTATAGAGCCAACTGCATTGTCTAATTGATTAATTAATTAATTATTGTGAAATTAATTACGCTATAGCGTGCTCGTATGAGATATACTATATATCCATTCACCTATGACTATATATCCATGATATTCGCATATTTGTATTAATTAATTTATTAATTTATTAATTATTATTTTTATTATAGGAATATAAATTTTTTTATTCCAATTAATGCAATATTGTTATACATATAGGTGCAGCATGCGTGCGTATATATGCAGCTGTGGATTAAATAACAGTACGAGACCGTAATACCTCATATACCACACACAAGTATAAATTGTTTAGTTCGTCGAACCTATGGTATATATAGTATATAGTATATATGGTATACCTAGAAGAGAGAAAAATTATGTATATAAATGAAAGAAAGAAAGAAAAAAAAAGGGTCAGTAAACTAAACCAACGAACCATGTAATACATAAGCAATTTTATGTATGTATCTCTATCTATGTACTTGAGGTTCTTTCAACGGTCTGTGACCCTAGATTATGTGATAATTAACTGCAATGCATTACAATGTATTTAAACGCATAATGCAACGCGATAGGTATATACGTATATATATATATATATATATATATATATATGTATATGTACTGCACTATAACGAGACGCGAAATTAATTACAATACAACATCTAGACAGAATATTCTCACACTTATATTTACAGTTCTCTCGCGAATAAATATCCATCTCTCTTCTTTTCTTTTTTTTTTTTTTCTTTTCTCTCACTCTCTGATTTCTATCTAACGCTGTACTGCCGCATAGCAAACGCATGTCATAAATATATATATATTAAAGACGATTCAGTGGTCGTATATAGTTTATCTATATGTATAACTGCACCTATGGTGTATTTGATTAAAAACAAAAAAAGTTTTTTTTTTTTATCGCACCGGAATTTATAGTATATAAGACCCTGGAAAAGAATTGTAATTAACTGCAGCAACATCGAATCTATGTAGGGTTTTACCAATATTTATGTATATACACATAGCACGATAGTTTATAAATCTCGATATGAATAAATAATTAAAAAAAAAAAAAAAAAAAAAGAATGGTAATTGTGCTGCAAAAAACAATAATTAGTTTTTTTTGCAGGGGTAGGTATAGTTTATATATATATATATATATATATATATTGTACATATTGCGCTACACCCACGTTGTACATAGTCGTCATCGATTATGTAGGTATATTCCCATATATTAGTTTCCGACAAAGATAGTATCGTATACCAATATTTGTTCTCGCATGTTTTATCGTTAATGCTTTAGGTATATCGTGTATTTTCGTTTACTCGATTATTGTATATATTTCACGTTATATAGAATCTATAACCACGTATTTCATCCGGTATAGGTATACATGTGTATATATATATAGGTATATTTAGTATACGATAATTATTTGGGATTGAGACGCGAGTTACTTACGGTCATTTGCGTATATAATACCTACCATAATGTACAGTTATAAAGTTAATCGATAATCACTTACGGTGTGAAAGTGATTATATAAAAGTTAAGGATCTCAAGACACGCGATTGATTCTGTGTATACACACCGCACAGCATTACTCTTCTTCCTCAACTACGAAAAGAAAGAAAGAAAGAAAGAAAGAAAAAAAAAAAAATATCGGAAAAGGAAAAGAAAAATTGCCGCATATCATAAATTCGACCGAAATTTCTATACGATTCTGCGATTCTGGAATTATTATAGTGTACTTTTTTTTTATTTTTTTTTTTTTATTATTTTTCTCTGTCTCTCAAATAGGTATAGAAATAATTCTTGATTTTTTTTCTCCCTTTATTGCTACGCGATACGACATCAGATTAATGCAGAAATATGTATATCGCAAGTTTATTTATTATACTAGAGAGTTTGTGTCATCCTTGAAAGATAACCAGCAACTACCCCATGAGGAAGAAGAGAGATATACTGCCGGTAGCTAAATTTTGCAATTCCGAGGATAGCTTTTCGTATATATATATATATATATATATATATATATATATATATAGACAATATATATGCATGTAGGCGGGGTTGTAAATCACTGAAATCTCATTCTCTTTGTACATATATAGATTATAGGTACATACATATTAATGCATCGCGTATGTGTACGATTAGTGCAGAACTGATATAAGTCGCGTAATTATTTTATCCTAGTGAGTGGAAAAAAACATAAATGAAAAAAAAAAATGTCATTCTCTTATATGTATATAATAAACTTTGTCTAAATACTGCGTACATGCATATGGACATTAGTTTATAGTGGAATTCTTCGAACGGTGCAACAGCACATGAATCAAACCGTATACACATATATATCTAGCCCTAGTTCCCATGGATGGATAAAGAGGATTCATCTATATCGTATCTAGTATGCATATATATACACAATATAGTATACATAGGTACATATGTATATAACTCGTTGGGGGTCGCCAACGTACGCACGATGCTACGACGCCGTGGAAATTTATTTATATACATATGTGTGTATATATATTTCCCGTGGGTCTCCGGTCGGTGGGGGAGTTATTACAATTTCCGGCGTAGTTAAATGATTTCAGGGTCTCTGCATCGCAGCAGCAGCACCAACACCACCATGCGTTACGTCATCCCACGTGTATATATATATATATATATCTATGTGTAGATATACTTGTACGTATGTGTACGTTTCTACACGGGAAGAGAGCGCACGCTGTTATACTACTTGTACTGCAAGCCGGCTCATTGCGCCGCAATCATGCATTCGCGCCTCGAGCAGGGAGCCCCGAACTACATACATAGTATGCCTCGACACTTTTCTTAATCGATTTGAACCGAAATTATAGGGGAACCGGGGACAGGGGTTCTCAAATAATTCGCTACGAAAAAACAAAATTTTATACCGGATGATACAAGTTTTAATCGCTCATATTTTGAGGGTAGATTCCCTGCGATATTACGAGACTAAATTTCCTTTACCGAAAATTCGTGGGACTGATAGTTTCCGAGATACGTAATATCTTAGTTTTATACCAAACGCAGAGCGTTATAGATCGCACAGACTGGGCCGGTTGTGAGTGGAAGTTGAGTGGTGCCCAGTCTGCGCGAGCTATAACGCTCTGCGTTTGGTATAAAACTAAGATATTACGTAGCTCGGAGACTATCGGTCCGACGAATTTTCGGTAAAGGAAATTTAGTCTTAGATTTTCACGGTGAATCTACTCTCAGAATATGAGAGGCTCAAACTGAATCACCCTGTATATAGATTGATTTTTACTTCATTTAGTTTATTTAATTCAAGTAAAAATCTTCCTCTCGATATATTCGAGATTCTTCATCATTGAACAACTTCTCTTCGAATCGTTTATTGGCTTTATTTACCTATATACTGCAGTCTGTGTGCATATATATTCAGGCAAGTGCGTCTTTCTCGTTTGCCCTCCAACGTTCAAGATAAGTATTTACCCTATAGAACCGCGGCAGGCGCCAATAAAAAACCTCTGCGATCAGACGACATTCTTCGTAGTTATGGTCCCCAAGTTTCCGTTACCTTTCGTCTATATACGACTCTGCGCTTGTATAGCTTTGTATTTACCACATTACACAGTACACGTGAATCACGTTATATACCTATCTACCTAAGTACCTACGCGTATAAGTATATATAGGTATATATACCTATATTCACTTCCTCTCTACCTCTACACTGTTGCATATAGTATGCAGAACACCAACGACACCAAGGAGTCGTTCAGTAAATGGAAATCACGGTGGAAATGATGCAGAACTTTAACCGGATCAATTGAAACCCTTTAAAAATCTATAAAACAGATAGTGCCGAGACTAACTCTGTATATATATTCTTTACGTCTTTATGTACACGCATGGATATCGATATACTACCTCGTTAGCGGAAGAGGGCAATGATTCATTACAATATCTCTATCATTGCTGTACTTTTTCTATTTATTACTTTTATTTTTTAATCAATTTTCTGCATATTACTTCGCGATTTGTACGCAAATTCTTCTTATTTTTCGTCATTTCCTTCCATGTTCGTAAATATTATTCTATAATTAAAATGTCGTTAATTATTGGGTAGATGAATTTTTTTTTTCTTTTTTTTTTCGAGAACCAAGTCCTCGGTACACGCGAATTTACTTCGAGTATAGTTTATTGCTCATATAGGCTGCTGTAGCCATATGCATATCTATATATGCACCGATACACTGTGATCCGTTCAGAACCCACTGTATGTCATTATGCTATCGGACGATGCAATTTCCAATTTGCAATGCTATGCTGGGAAGAAGAAGAAGAAGAAGACGACGACGACGACGACGACGAAAAAGAAAAATAAAAAAAAAAGCATGAGGGAGAGAAGCTTATAGGAGAAACTATCTAGTAGGCATAAACTTGCTGTTCACTGCTCTTCATCCATGGCTGACGATGACGACGACGCGACGACGCGACGCCTTAACTTAATATGTAATTGCGCTCTTACCGCATATCATATGGGAAACCCGTTCTTCGGCTACTTTGTACATGCTGCAGATTCATAATTAATGTATATCGTTCGCCGTTCGTGTATGGGTACATGCGTACGTATAACAGCTTTGCATCACTTCGTACATAGATTTGTATATACATAGAATATGTACAATTTTAACAACATTTTAATATTATCTAATCCCTATAGCCACTATAAACTTCCTGTCTATCTATTTATAAGATCCGTGTGCAAATATATACCAGGGTGCTCCTTGATTTGATCATTTTCGAATTTCGATGCTTTCATAGGGCCAGGACGTTTCCAAATATATACAAAATGAAATTAACCAAAAACCCCGGGTTCCTACCGCCGCAAAGTCTTCGAATTTTTTCCATTTGAAGAAAACACCTTTTCTGGTGAAAGAAAAATCTGTTACGTCAATTTTTTTTAATATACGGAATCCGCCATATGTTTTCCCAAATTTCTAATAAAGGAAAAGTTTTTTTTTTTTTTTTTCCATATAGTTTTCGGTCCGTGGACAGCCTTGCGGCTGCACGGTATGGGATTATACTTTCATTCGTTCGTTCGTTCGTTCGTACCACGTGTTCGTAATTGAAAAAGTTCTACACCGCGTAAAAATGAAAAAGAAACTTCTTATTTTTATTTGCCAAAACAAATATATATTTATATATACTTATAGATTATTTATTCTATTTTTATATATTTATAATGTATAAAACATTGAATGGGACTAGTATATATATATATATATATATTATATATAATACGGTCGCAAGTTATTTTCTTTTATTTTATTTTATTTTTTTTTAACGAAATGAGGAAAAAAAGAAGTCACAAAGGTTCCCCCATATAGTACGCAGGTAGATATTAAAGGCATATATTATGATGTAAGACGCGATTTCACGGCGGTCTCTCTATACTATATACAATCAATTTTATAATACCGTTACAGTACGTTCTATAATTCGTACCTATACCTATACGTATATGTAGTAACTACACTTCAACCGCGATCCATAATGGGCAACGCCCCGTAAATTCAAAACCGTGCTGTATAATGCGCGGTGCGCTCCAGGTCAGCCCTTGATTATTTATCGTACCTATCGCCTTCGCCCACGAACAATTTATCATATTCGCTAAACTCCTAGCATTGTTATATACTATACTATATGCAGCTCAGCAATTCATCGGAAAAGAAAAAAAAAATGAACAACACAGAATCGTTATATATTTTACATTTAACAAGAAAAACCGACTTTTGTTTCTATTTTTTTTTATCCATCATTGATTATATCGTTTCTTTCTTTCGTTGCAAATTATTCCAAAATCAATTTTGAGTGGAAAATATATATATGAAATTTAATTAAATTTTTATTATTTACTGCTGTTCTATTTACCGCTACTATAAGGTATATATATATATATATATATATATATATAGGTTTATATACATACACCCTTACTGCATCGGTAGGTAAAGTCAACTCCTAGTCTTACCGCAACATCGTTCGTATACCGTTTGCATTAGGTACTAAGTACTAACGCGTCTGTCTGGTCTGGTCTGGTCTGGTCTGGTCTAGTCTGTCTGGCTAGCTATGGAAGACCTCCCTTATACATGCAGTCCGCCGCAGATTCTGTCGCACGAATATGTACTCAACTGCGTTGATTAAATTTCATTTTTTTTTTTTCGTTTTTTTTTTTTTTGGGTTTATTATAACAAATGAATTATACTTGATAAATATTATATTGAAATAATCATCCCCTATATCAATTATTATTATTATTATCGACAAAATGAACGTTAAAATTTGATTTTTGCATCGCGTGCATGGGATGCAAAAATCTTTTGAATCTCCGCGTTATATCATATATAGCATCATAAAATTGGGTATATATATACATATCCATGTATTTATAGCTATAACTAATAACGACTATCTTTATGTATACTCATACATATAGTTCGATTGAGAACCTCGGAGAAAAGACAAAGCGGTTATATAGCTGGTATTACAATTAGCGCTTGGTCATGGGTACTGTTAGTTTTCCTTACTTGGACTATTCGCGAGTATGTGCGACTTATGTACCTATATAGTATATACCTGCAGAATATATATAGGTGCACTTTTCCAACTTGGTATAAAGGGTTTATAAACGACATGTTATAAGACGACGAGGGAATACTTCCCGCATCCTCGAGGAATACAACAGATGGAGACCTCTGGACCAAAGAGAGAGACACAGAGAGAGAGAGAGAGACTAGACTAGACTAGACTATAGTATAATATCAGACGAAAGGAACTACCGTTAGTAAATGGTATTTGCTTCCTCTTTCTCCTCTTCTTCTTCTTCATCTCCTTTTTCTAATTCTTAGCTAAGATTTGTATATATACTTCGTTTATATAGTAAATGGTTTGCCTATCGATTCGTTGAATCTGAAACTCGGCGCATTTTGACCGTTTTTTTTTTTTTTTTTTTTTTTTTTTTTTTTGTATATAGATTTGGAGACGTCATGCTCGCCATAAAATAATTGGAATTATAAAATAATCAAATTAAGGAAGGATCACGCTGATATGTATATATTTAATAATATGTGGTGTGAACTAAACGTTCCGAGTATAATATACAAGTGGTGTAGGTATATTTATTTTCTACTTATCCTTGTATATATACACACCTATGCGCCTATATATATATATCTATAACATTGCTGACCGCCCATGAGCACTCGACGAAATCTTGAAACTCTAAACCATATAATTATAATATATACGAGACGCGTCGTCATCTTATGGTATATATAAACAAACTATCGATAAGGACCACCAATCGAGAGAGTAACGAGGGATCAGTCACGCAATACGTTTCATACATATCTACGCGGGTTATAGAGTCGCACTTCTCTAAGAGCATCGGAGTCGTGAAGAACTCGCTCCGTACCTTGACTTATAGTAACTATATACCTATACGCGTGTATAATATTATATATATATATACCTACATAATAAAAAAAATTGAAATAAAAAGTAAATTCATTGAAAACTTAAATCGGAATCTTGTTATCGTCTATCTTCAGTTTTTTTTAGTCAATTATTATTATATAATAATCGTCAATATGTTATAGCGATAATTAAATCGACTATTTATTTCTTAAGCTCAAAAGTGAATTAAATAAATCGACGCGTATTTTATACATATGGTATATTTGAAAGTACATAAATATATATGAATCTGTGACAGTAAAATCATAAAAAAAAAAAAAAAAAGAAAAAAAAAACCAAAAAGTGAATAATTAAATGAATAACTATATGAGCAATAATAGTTGTATGTATAAATCGAAATTTAAATCTGTGACACATATACGTTCATTCCGGATTATCGTCTGTATATTATTAGTATATAGTATATTTCGGGTGGACGACGGCCATATTTTAATTGCGTGGATTTTTTTCTTTTTTTTTTTTTTTCTATTTTTTTCTAATTTATTTTTAACGAGTAATGAAGAAGAAGAATAAGAAGAAGAAGGAGGAAAAGGAGAAGGAGGTGGGTTTGGAGAAGGGGTATATATTATCAAGTTCCAAGAAACTTGTCATATACATAGTTAGTATGGTATAATAATCGCAAGATATAGAATCATGTGTGGTAGTGTTGCTGCTGACGGGGCTGAGAACTGCAAGGACCTCAAGACTTTGCAAAGATCCCGAGAGGCGACCCCGGCTACGCGACGCTAGTACGCCGATGCAAACTTGAAACAATAGAACGACGCGTAATTTAACGCCTTCCAGTAAGCTATACCGAGACGAGGGACGTCGACTACGATGAAAATACGTCGACGTTGCATTGCTACGAATGAAGAAAAGAAAAAAAAGAAAAAAAAAAAAAAAAAAGAATAAGAAAAAGAAAAAATAATTAATATAATAAATATAATAATAATAAAAAAAAAAAAAAAACTTAAGCTACCGTGAGACGACGGATGTGCAGTTCTTTCTTCTAGCTAATCTCTCAGTCGACGGTCAGCCTTCGTTAGAGGAGGTCTAACGTGTGTGAGCTTATTCTTCTTCTTCTTCTTATACTTTTTTTTTTTTTTTAATCATATACACCTATAGCTAACTTATATACTCTCGCTTATTGTTAGTTCATTAACAGATATGGGTGCGCGCGTAGTTAGTGTTTGATTTTTAAGACGCGATATATATGTTCTCGCGTTTCTTTTCGTTTCATTATATCGAACAATATATATTATTATACATATACGTGTGTATTTTTTTCTTTTCTTTTCTTTTCTTTTTTCTCTCATATTAAGGTAAAGTTGAACATTTTTATTATACAATTATTTATTGCTATTTTTTAAATAATTATAATCGCAGTTTCTATAACAGCTAATTATTTCTTTAATCTATAGCTTGTGTTCTTTTATTTTTCTCATTTCTTTGCAAGAAGAATACTACTAGCTTGAATATACCTACACCTACACCTATACCTATACTACTTGAATTTTATTTTGGTGAATATTTCGAAAAATAAAGAAATTAAAAATTAAAAAAATTTGTCTACAAAAAGCATAAATTCGAGCAAAGTTATCATCAAGCTCGTAAAGATCGCGACCGCGACTCGATGGTTGACAGACTAACACGTGCTAACCAATTAACAGCTTTTTAATAACTCAATTAATATTTATAAATGACTATATAAATGATGCTTCTTCTTCCATCTTCCATCTCCCCTTACCTACTAACCTGTCTTTCGTGTATAGGTATAAGTCGTGTTTTCCTAGTTTAGATATCAGTTTAGATTAGTTTTAGTTTAGCTTCCTTTTTTTTTTTTTTTTATTTCCGATGTTTCTTATTTTTGTCTAACGGTGATAAAATCAAATTTTTATATAGTACCTATAGCCTCGGGACTTGTTTTGTCGTTTCTAATTCTAAACCATCGCACTTGGGTATACTGTATAAGTATAATACAACCACGTAGAGGAATTCGATCGGCAAAGACGGCAACGAAATTTGATTGAAACAAAAACGAAATGATTCGAATGAAAGATGGCGATGGCAATAAAAAAAAAAAAAAAAAAAAAGAGAAAATTTGTATATCAGTGAAACTCGTTTAAACTAATTGATTCGGCCCTGCCGTTCGACTCCCACGCGCATGTTTTTTTTTTTTAATTTCTTGTTTTCGATTTAAATCTTATATTCTTTCTTTATCGCTTCATTTTACAAGGCTATAGCCCGGAGCGTGATGGGAAAGAAAAAAACGAAATAAAAAAAAAAAACCCCGAAGAATAACAAATGTTATTTGTTATAAAGAAAACAAAAAGAATAACGGATAGAAGAAATATTTTATCGGATCGCAATAAGAACCAAAAAAAACTTATGATTGACCGGTGAGATCATCGCTAATTCTTTATATAGTTACAGAAAAAATAAAAAAAAAAAATGGTATACTCTATAAAACTTTTTGCACGGAATAAAATAAAATTCATTAAAATAGTATATTAAGCACATATTATCGAAATTTCGGAGAGAAAAAGAGTTGAGTTTGCCTTGGGGTTTGTAAAAAAAAAACTAAAAGAACGATATAGCCTCGCGGTGGTTTCGGACTTCGGTGACGGTCAAAAGATGCTCCGTCTTTTTCCGATGTGAAATAAATGTTGAAATATGATATGTATATATATATATATTGTATACTCACTTTGCGAATAAGCACCAGGATATCGAATGTACACATAATTATATGTATATAGTCGCGAGTCTGCGTCGGGTCTCTTTCGTGCCGTTTATTAAAACATATTAATCACTGGTTGTGTAATTGTGATACGTGCTAGATTAATATCTGCAGTAAATACCCTAAGCACAATAGTGTGCAGAGTATATATAGCGAGGGTAGATTCCTTGCGAAATTCTAAGACTAAATTTCCTTTACCAAAAATTTGTGGGCCCAATAGTTTCCGAGATACGAAAGATCTCGGTCGACCCATCGCGGAAGCTTATGGATCGCACAGACTGGGCCTGGGCCGGTCATGAGTGGAAGTTGAGCGGTGCCCAGTCTGTGCGATCCATAGGCTTCCGCGATGGGTCGACTGAGATCTTTCGTATCTCGGAAACTATTGGGCCCACAAATTTTTGGTAAAGGAAATTTAGTCTCAAATTCTCACGGGGAATCCACTCTTAAAATATGACCCCGCTTAGCCTGAATCAACCTGTATGGTACAATATCGGTAATTTGTTATGTTTAATTGTTAAGACCGGTTCGAAGGACAGAAAAAATGTCTAATTATAATCCAACCGCGTAGTATTCATTACGCTCTTCGTCGTTAATCAAAATTATACCTACTACTGCAGCAGCAGCAGCAGCAGCAGCAGCAGCAGCAGCAGCAGCAGCAGCAGTAGAACAGTAACGACCACGTATTAATTCACATTTGGTCATGCCGCGGAGGTATATAATACTCGGCAATCTACTCCGCAATTTTATTACACCTACACATACGTGTATAATACATATCTACGAATTACGTACTACACGATTATCCTTTCATTCAAACATCGCGCGCGCCCATGGTTAGACTTTTTTATATACCTATATCTATCTATACTAGGCATAATGATCGATCGAGATTACAGATCTAAGTAGGTAGAATATAGGTAGTTAGGTATACTTGCACTTTCACGGGAAGAAAGTTCTTCGAATTATCGTTAACCATGCATCCATTTAGGTTTTTATTTTAATTTTTTTTTTTTTTTTCATTTCTTTCAAGTCATATTCGCTATTTATGTCATGCGTACGTCTATTATATCGAATTTGAATACCTCATTTCGCGAAAAATTTCAAACCCCCGTTTTGTTTTTCGTAATTGTTTTAATTATCGGTATATCGTATCATAACATACACTTCGCCGTGTCGATTATCATCGCGGCTTGTTTCGGACCGCGGGACTAATGATTTACAACTTTATAATATAGGCAGAGATTTAGAACTATGGGACTTGTATATACGACCTCGTACAGAAATCGCTACAGGGCATGAACAGTTATTAAGATCCCTTAATATACCCTTTTAATAAAGTTATTCATTTTTCTTCGTCTTTCTCTTATTTTTTTTTTTTCTTCTCTTTTCTTCTTCTTCACAGTTACAATTTATTATTGAGACTTATAACTGCGGTGCAGCAAGTTTGCTTTTTAAATTATAGGTGTACACGGTAGCGCAGTACTGCGATTACAATCTGATTTACAATTAGTTAAAGTCTAATATCATCATCTTGGCTTCTGTATATCTTCGGGGTTCTTGGGTTTATGTATATCCTATACGTTACAGATGAAACCGATGAAACCGATTTCTGATAAGGATTTTTTTTTTTTTTGAACTTTTTTACTTTTCTTAAAATTTTTATCAAAGTAGCGAAAATATTTACCGTCAAACCGCGAGGGAAATAATCAACGAGTTCGACTTAGTCCGTCTTTTGACTACGAGGATGTGGTCCATCTTATAGGAATATTTTTTTCTTGTTGCATAAAAAACTATGCGAAAGTTCTTACCGCTTGATAATTAATCGAAGAAATTTTTTGATCGTGAAGTAGCATTTTCTTTTTCTTTCTCAAATGAGACTTCGGAACTAAGAGATTGGATCGTATGGTTTTAGATTTTCGGGATAGGAGAGACTAGAAATTTTTTTTTTTTGAAAATTGGTGGTCTATCTTCGCACACTTTACCCTGCAATATCTATATTCTATACTAACGAATAACAAATTTCCATCGTCTGCATTTCTCGTCTTCTTATTTCTTTGGGGATATTTCCTCTCATTATATCTTAGTCTCTTTTCGCAATGGGAATTATTTGAAAAATCGTCTAGTTTTTAGTAAAAAAAAAAAAAAAAAATAATCTAATCAACTTTATTTTATTTTTTTCCGTTTATTTCCCGTCTTCGGTGAAACTTCCTTTCTCGGTTTCGTTGACGGCCACGTTATCATCGTTCACGTCAGTCGGCCGCACATATTCCTCTTCTTCTTCTTCGATTTCTTCTTCGATTTCTTCTTATTGGTGGTGGATTTTAACACGGTCGAAACTACTTCGGCCCAGATCTCTTCGACGATGATTTATGTGAACTCTCGTCCTCGTCGTCGCCTTCGCCTTCATCTGCATCCTCATCTTCACCGATCATCAACCTCACCGCAGGCATACAGATTATCTACATTTTATCGCGGTATAGGGGAGGCCACGACGTCACACATACACCATAGTTTTTATAATTATACCGACGACAACGACGCTGATATATATATATATATATATTTATTTATTTATTTATTTATTTATATATCTATTTATTAATATAGCGTCGTTATTGACGGTAAGGTGTGATGTGACGTAGTGGTATTCTCTGTGCAGCAAACACATCATATGATATTATTACATTATCGATATACATATATTATTTTATATACATATAACACATGTTTTTGCATAAATTATTCATATTCATATTTTGTTGGTTATTTTCTTCTTTTTTTTTTTTTTTCATATTATTTATAACTAATTAGATATCATTTTCTAGTTTCGTTATTATCATTATTATTTATTTATTTATTTATTCGAAGCCATATGACAAAGCTTGTTATAAAATATCGAGTTCGTTGAAGTTGGGACTGTTCGTTCTTCTGCCTCGTAAAAATTCATTTTTCACAATTTTTCCGCATTTTTATTATTCATAATCGCACATTAGCATATTAGCATTCGTATTCGTATTCGTATTCGTATTCATATTCGTATTCGTATTATTATTCTCTTTACCATATTTTCTAGTTTATTGTTGCGACATTCCCTTGTGATTTACTGCACGATTTAATGTCTCAAGTTACTTACTTAGTTACTTACCTACTCACTTACCTTATATATACTATGCAGCAGGGTATGTAATACCTACTGATATATCAAATGATTTAAATTCAACTACTTTAGCTACGTATATGCGTAGGTACCATTTATTACATTCGTCAGACTGGTTTTTCTTTTCAATTCCGCCTGGCTTGGCTGGTTGCGACTTCCGTATAAAAACTCGGTTTTATTACAAATATAAATATATACTATATACTATATACTATATACTATATACTATATAATTTTTATTTACTTCGTTGTTAAAAAAATTAGTTTAATTCTGAATTCACGTTGCTTATTTTATAACGTTAATGAACGAGTTGGCTAAGGTCTCGTCTCACGCTATAATACTATATATACTCCTTTGGCAATCCTAATTAATGAATTATTTAAATAATCACGATAATAATGATAATAATGATAATAATAAATGTAATAGCTTGTAAGATATAATTATCGAAGAATTGTTATATATATATGAATTTTTTTTTTTTTTTTACTCCACTTTACTTCGACAAAAAAAAAATAACTTATACATAATGTATATATATATATATATATATATATAATTATTTGGTGGTAAATAAATGAAATTTATTATTTATATATACGAAAGATATATAATAAATAATTATTGATGTCTAATAATTACATTTGAAGGAGAATAAATAAATAAATAAATAAATAAATAAATAAATAAATTAGAAAAAAAAAAAAAATCGAATTTCATGTAGCATTTGATGTTAATATTATTATGTAAGTTTATATACCTAATTAGAAACTCTGAAACGCTGCAATACGTTATAGTTTCTATAATATTTCGATTTATTATTAAACTAATAAATATTGTAAAAAAAAGAAAAAAAAAAAATATATACTTTTCGACTTATTCTCATCCACGCAGATGTACGTTGTTGTATATACCACCTACGTATATTTACGTACAATTTATCGATATTTTATAAACCACGTGAAGAATTTTATTTAAACAGCTTGTTACCTTACACATACTTACGTATAAATTTTACTCGCAGTAAGTTGCAAATTCAAGTGTTATTTCATTTCTCGCGATCTAGAATCACCGACGTATTGTATATACGTATATCTTGCAACATTGATGATACGAACGTGCATGGTATGTAATGTATATACTTTTTTTTTTTTTGCAATCTCTTTTCGTTTTCGTTTTTTTTTTTATTTTTTATTTCTTATGAATCACGTCGACGAGTAAATCCTATAAAACTTTATGAAAATCCAATAAAACTGGCAAACAGCGTGGGCTAAGCTCTTATCGTTTAGATTTTACCGTCTAGTAGGTGTATATATATAGTATAGGTATCTACCCATTCTATACGATGTCAAGAAGGAAGAAATAAGAAAAATAAGTCGAAGAAACGAACAAAGAAAGAAGCATATATGCCGGAATCATGTGGGCGGAAATAAGCTTCGTAAGCTTCGATACACTGCAATAAATCCTATAGTTCGATTAAGACGTCGCGATCTCTATTTCCTCCCGCATAGGTATATATGTATTTACAGCCTATGTATACGCGGGACTGGGCTATCACATCAAAACCTGCCCAGGTCGATAAGGAGGGAGTCGATAAAATAAACTTTACCTAATCCATTTTTTTTTTTTTTTCTATTTTAATTTTATTTATCTAGTTATTTTAAATTTATTTTTTTATTTTTTTCATTTTACTATTTCGTTTCAAATTCGCTACAGATTTATCATGTATGATCTTATAAGATAGGATGCAGGTATCATTCAAACCGGAATTAATATACACTATTTTAGAGATTGTTCTTCTCGATCTTAAGAGTCTGCAGGCGATTCCTAAACATTTACTTCTCTCTAGGCTTACCGTCCTACCGTGTCATTTGATTTTATCATACCACATAACTACATATTTTACTTCCTGCTCCGTGACCCCACTGACCAACGGGTCTGTGTACCTATCCGATCTAATCGACTCACCTGCGACTTATTTCACGTTTGAAAAAAAAACTCGAAACTTAGGATTTGCGTATGAGGAATCTTGGCTTATCGCATTTCATATATTGAATATTTTCGCATATTATAGGCCTACCTACAGGTTAATTAAGGTTCATACGGGGGCCATATGTTGAGGGTAGATTCCTTGCCAAATTCTAAGACTAAATTTCCTTTACCAAAAAATCGTGGGATCGATAGTTTCCGAGTTACGTAAGATCTTGGTTTACCAAACGCAGAGCGTTATGGATCGCACAGACTGGGCACCGCCGAGTCATGAGCGGTGTTGCGCCCAGTCTGTGCGATCCATAACGCTCTGCGTTTGGTAAACCAAGATCTTACGTAACTCGGAAACTATCGATCCCACGAATTTTTGGTAAAGGAAATTTAGTCTTAGATTTTCACGGGGAATCTACCCTCAAAATATTATTACGGTAATGGCGAATCACCCTGTATAACAGTTATCTAACTGACGGTTAAAATTGATTATTTATTTTTTTTGTACCCATATGTACGTACGTCAATGTAGTTTGGTAATTATTAACATTAACAGCCCTAGCCTCGAGCGATCAGCAGTGTTTAAGCCTGACCTTCGAACTCGAGACTTCGAGGATTCGTTGTATGTTATATGCGGCTATACAATAGTTATTGAAACTTGAAAGTATCTCTTCAGATCTCAGGCGCGTGTGCTGCCGGGCATATACTCCGGCGTATTCTCTCCTCTGTATATCTGAGAGGCTGTATTAGGTACACAGATCGTATATTGCCTCGGCTATTTAACCGACTACTATACAAGCCAGTTATTCTTGAGAGAGTGAAAAGTAAGAGTGACCGACCTAGAAATTAGCCTGTGGGAGCACCTCGGATTCCCACTAACTTCTCATATATTTACACACCCATAGAGGAGGGGGAAATACGTTTATCTTTGCATAGAGGCCACGATTTTTAATACTTATTAACATTCAATTTCCCTCGGGTGTGTTTTTTTTTCTCTCTTTTTTTTTCTTATACAGCTGTTTTGATTAATCGTTCCGAGTCTGATTATTTCAACTATTCAAGTGTGTCAGATTCACATATAATTAGGTAAGTAAATTTAAAAAATGACCATATTAACGGAAAAAAAAAAAATTAAAAATAAAAAAACTGTAATCAAATAATAAGAACGAGGATTCTGTTGGCCTGTAAGCTTCCGTGTATAAAAAGATCGTCGTCTAATCTCAACGATCTCGCGAAAGAAAAAAAAAAAATTCCGTTTTTTTTTTTTCACTTTAACAAGTATTCTTCAGATCTTCAAAGTAATACTTAATACATTATAAACGGGATCAAAAAACATTTGAAGAGTCCATATAATCAGTAGGTAAGATTATTCTCCGACTTCCTTTACTCAATCAAGTCGACTCGCAATCGTGATGCTGGTGCAGACTCCGCACTATTTATCTCTTTGACGAATCTTTTATAGCCTTATACATATTACATATTACATATATATATATATATATATATATATATATATAGAGAGAGAGAGAGAGAGAGAGAGAGAGAGTTGTATATACCTAACGATATTATAATCTATAATGTATGAAATTGATTCGAAGAAACGATCGAATTTCACCGATGCGAGAGGAAGAAAAAAAAAAAAAAAAAAAAAATAACATCATTCTTACGATTTTATAATTTACCTAATCAAATTCTAAATTATATGAAATATATAGGTAATAGTTGTATGCGGCAATGCAGAAGATTATACCATTTATTGGATATTAGATATATATGTATACAGTTTTGAATTATTATTAAATGATAAATTTGCGACACCATATATATAAGCGAGGCAAAATTATTATCTGCCACGGTATACATAGGTATTAGCCTAATGATCGCAACAGCGTTCTGGACCTCCGGCGGAACTTCGTACCCGTACATATATACATATACATGTGGATATATAGACCGCGTACATCTATGGCTCGCGTTAATTTACTTGGTGTGCGGGTAATCATCTTAATTATTCATTTAATATATTTTATCAAAGTATAAAATAAAAAAATCAAATTCGAAATGAATAACGAAGTGAAAGAATGTTGAAAAAAATAATCGAGAAATTGTACACGGATAGAATATATATATATATATATATATATGTATATATTTCGTACGATTTTAATAGCTTTTCCTCACTTCATGCGATACGTTGTATAAATATAGTATATATATATATATATATATATAGGTATATAATAAATATACCTATATAAGATGGATATAATATTTATTCACGGGGGCCCCACCCTTCGTAAGATTAATATCTCGAGGATCACGGCCATTTCCCCATCACACATAACTTTTCAACCGGTATAGGTGTATGCATATGCATATGCATACGGTATAATATGCACAAAGTGTGTATAGGCATATACCAGTAATCTAGATACAGGTATAAAGATACATATAGGCATTGATTCCGCGTGCAACGATAATCGATCGAACGAACCGTGGTGGTTAGTCAAGGCTTGATAAGGTCATTTGTATCCCATACCAATTATTAGGCAATCTATACCTATATACCTCTGGATATCTGCACCGTTTGATAATGTATATACCTGTCCAATGAACAGGCGTTAATTGCCGATGGAAATCATTGGAAAATTACGCCGGATTAAAGTACAGAATTTTCAAACTCCCGAAGATTTGGAAATTTCGGAAATTTTTTTACAGATATCCGAAAGACAAAACTTGAAATTACTCGGGAGCTGTTTCGATCGTATATCGAAACCAATAAGGGATGAAAAAAATCTCGATCAGAATTAAGATTTTTTTCTTCACATCGTACATTCCGAGGAATATCATTTTTCATATCTTCATATTCGAGTTCTCCGTTCAATTATGCGGTTTCATAGCTCGATCGATTTCAGCGTGAATTAGTACCTAGACCGTGACCGGGCGTTAGTGCGGGTGGGAATTGGGATTTCCCAGTTTTCTTATTTTTCCTTATACCTACATATATGCATAGTCGGAAAGTATGGAGTAAGTACATAGTTGGTTAGTATCCGTGATACATGTGTATAGGCATATTATATTCCCACCCTCTACGAATACTAATGCGCGTTTAATTTTCATTCGAGAAAATTATTGGCCGGTGTAGGTATCGGAGGTTGTGAATCAGTCGAGTTTCAATATTCGAAACACGCGACGATGCAAGTCCGGTTTAAAAAAAAAAAGAAAAAAAGAAAAAAAAAACAATTAAAACAAACAAAACAAAAAAAAAAAACAATAAACGTAAGACAAAGAATTCTGAAACCAGTTGTTCGTCCCCACTCTAATATATAGCTAGTTTTGACTCACAAAAATTTCCGTCTCTCACATCGACTGCATACAAACAGGAAGAAAACTTATCCCGTCATCAGTATTTTTTTATTTTTTTTATTTCATTTCATTTTTTTTTTTTTTTTCTATCATCCCCTAAGATCCCATACGAGGAACGAGGAGATGTATTATAGTCACCGGATGCAGGAAAAGCGTGACCTGCCTCGCTATGTTCTACTCTTTTCGGTCTAAGCTGGGAATAGCTCGTTTTTTTTTTTTTTTTACAATTTCGGGAATTTCTGTTGGACAAGATAAGAATAGAAAAAAAATATGTGTAATTTTTTTGTTTTTTTTGCTTTTTTTTTGTTTCTTTTCTAAATCCATGTATAGTTTGAAACTGTGAATCTATGTACCTAATCGTCAGTTTGTTAACGATCTCTCACTGTATAGTGTATATCTTTCGCATTCAACTCATACCCGAATTCCAACACGCGTTTAGATGTGCAGTTCTATCTCGATGCATGGCAATGATCGAATATTGATTCTTCTTTTCTGTGTATATAGTATGTACCGCGCCCAATGAATGAAATTTGAAATAATTATTATAGTATAGGTATAGTTGGTCGACATATCATTTAATTTTCATTCAACTATAGCTGAATGAATTTTGAATATTACCTTCAAAAGGGTATTTCAACGGAAGTCTATATAACCGTTTCGAAAAACTTTGACACTATATTTTTCTATTTTTGTCTTCACATCCTGACGAATATAACGAAATTTACGGATATTCATAGGCCGTTTTTTTTTTTTTAAGCTATATCTGTATAGCTGTATGTATCCTCGTACACGATCGTGACATATGTATTGTATTAGATTACACGTATCTATATGGATAGGTGTATATCACGTAACATATCCTACGTGAGGAGTTAGAGATATAGCTAGCTATATAGGTAGGTAGGTAGGTGGGTGACCGCAGGGTATATGATAGAATAATAATACCCGCTGGTATAAAACAATTAGATACAACATCGGTTCTCATTATCCAACTGTTTAGTTATGTATGCTATACACATACGAATCTATCTCGTATGTAGGAATGAAATAGGGATAAAGATAGATATAGAAATGGATATGCGCGAGGTGTACATGTGAGTTTCTTATTCATTTCACTTTCACAGTCAGCGAGAGACACAACGGCACCAGAAAACCCACCACCATACACACACACACATACACACATGCACGTGTGACGTGCGGTTATACTCTTATGAGGCACGTATAATGAGTACACTAACCCAGAAAAGGTGAGGGTAAAGGTATAAAAGGTACTGAGAAGGTGGAAATAAGAGGTAATCGCGATACTCGTACACACACACACGTACGCATATGTATACATATGCATATCTACATAGCGCTGCACAGAAACCCTCAGGGCGAATTTCACCTTACGCAATTTACTGCGGAATACAAATAGGTATACGTTTGCCAACTATACCCTATACACATATATAGGTGTGTGTGATGCTATTTACGAGGAATACTGACCAATCTCAAACCCCGGTTTAATACTCGAACAAATTGTTATTCAATCGAAATTGCGGTGAAATGATTCTCCCCATTTGTTCAAATATATTTTAGCCAAAATTTTATTCTATTTATCTATCTATGGGTATTATATAGAGCCAATTTATCGAGAACCGTTTGTATAAATCGTATATCGATTCACGAAGCTTAGGCGCCCCCGCCTTCTACCTATCTATGCTACTACCTACGTAAAATTATGAAATAGTTTATATATATTTACCACCACGTCGCCTCAATTTAATCTATCGGCCCTTTTATGGTTCACCAGATCTTAATCTATGGTTACTGTATAATAACTTGCTTTAATCGTCGTTTAAACGACTTTAACAGACCGAACTGTCCGTTCCATGGACGATTGCCTCTTCTTCATCTTTTTTTTCTTTTTTTCTTTTCTTTTTTTATTTCTAGGAGAAGAGAGAGGGAAATCAAACTTTGGGATGTGACCCGTTTCTCACACTTTAATTGGATATCCTCTTACCAAATTTTTTGATCATTGCTGCATATTATACGTTAGTACTACTACTACTACGATTTCGTTTCTAAACAATTTGCAACAGTACTTTCTTCTTACTTGCAATTAGATTTTACTGTACAAAGAAATCCATTGTGTTCAACTATATATATGTATATATATACACCTATATATATGAATTATTATTCTACTTTTCCCATATTTATAAACAACCAAAGAATGAGCAGCTTCTCATATGCTATAATATACCTAAGTTGGCTTAAAAAATAGAAAAAAAAAAAAAAAATTAAAAAGTGACTGAGACATCGCTTATTTTCTCATAGGACGTGGGTTCATTATTCACTTTCATTTACTTATCTTATCTTATAGTCTGTCTTATACGCGATTACGTTATACAGCTGTAAATACCGGAACAAACCCTATAATTAAATACGAACTCGTTTAAGTTAGTCTATTATATATGTATATATATATATATATATATATATATGTATATATTAATCCGGGAATTATTAAATTGATGTGGAAATTTAAAATCCGTTTACAGCTGGTTTCTTAGGGGATTTATAGACGCGGATACTTGCGCACTTTACCTCCTTGCTTGTTATCTTTAAACGGGAGTAATGGGTCATTGTTAAACTCCCTTTGCATACATCCTGCAGCTACCGATTCAGCTACCTATATATATATATATATCTATATCGCAATCCTCCGCGCAGGATCAATGTAGGAAATGAATGAGGAGGAAGGGCTCTATCGTCATGTTACTCCCGTTATTGTCTGCTCACCATTGTCAAATGTCAAGTGTTCCTTTGTCGTACAAATTTGCACGTACCTTATATACCTACGTACGCAGCAAAGGTGGGAAGGCACGTAGGTAACGTCTGTCTCTTCCTCTTCTTCGTCTTCGTTTTCTTCTTGTTCTCCTTCTTCTTATCCTTCTCTGTGCCTTTGTCCCTTTGTCCGTTTCGAAGGATCCCTAAAGTCATAGTATAAGTGAAGGTAAGGGTACAGCGTCGTTTTACCTCGATAAAACCGGAGAACTTTAGCTGCTGCAGCAACAACACCAGCACTAGCAGCACCAGAAGAGTATAAGAAAAGATCGCGATTCTTTGCTCATGGATTCGCAATTATTGACACATATGTATAATACGCATGTGTGTATGTGTGCTTATTCTACAATATCAAGTTACGTAAGCACATACAGTTTTCGCGTTCCCCTTTTATATTCTCAGACATACCATATACCTTCACGTATAAGGGGAAATAATAATAATAAGACGAGATGAACAGAATTTGACACCGGACGTATTCCTATACCTATATTACGTTTTCATACGAGACTGCAGCAGCAGCAACGTGCCGAATATGAAGACGCGTATTAATTAACGAATTATGCCTGCAGCGTTGAAAGACGCACAACTTGAATGAAGGAATCGGAAAGAAAGAAAGAAAGAAAGGGAAGAGAAAAATCGAATAAAAAAAAAAGAAATAAATAAATAAATATAAATTGGGAGAAACAACAGCGGAGAGAAACATGTAGAGTCGTAAACCGGTCGTCGATGATGCTGCTGCTGCTGCTGCTGCAGTCTCTTCCGTTCTGTTGCGTTTCGTTATACTATGTATATAGGGTACGATGTGGTGCAGATTCGACAGCCAGGAAAATTCGCCGAATACCGTCTAGCCGCGATATACAGATATAATATGCCTGTATATACCTAACTGTGTATATACCTGCAGCCGATCACTCACGTTTATCAACTATAGATTATACAATTATGTGTGTGTGTGTGTGTGTTTTTTTTCCCCTCTTCTTTGCAAAGTTTCGAAATTCAATATTACCGATTCACACTCTTTAGAAAAGGTTTATTTCCGATCAGCTGATTCCAAAAATTAAATGCTTCGAAACTATAAAGAATATCGGAGATAATATAGATTTTTTTTTATTTTTTTTATTTCTAATGTTCTGAACTTTTCAACGTTTTACGATCATTCAGAATCCAGTCACATCTTGTAGAGGTGTATACACTACATGTTATATGTATATTGCGTAGGACTTTCGATTTTTATAAATATTTTTTTATTACACTTTTTTAATCGCTTGCGGTTGGCTATCGCTATTTACCAGCTAGCGTTTATAGTTATTCTCGCAACTTTCATTGAAGCTCGCGAGGTACGGTACAGTAAACGATACGGTTTACAGCAGGCAATTAGTTGTTTCGTTTCTTCTTCTTTTCCTTTTCATTTTCCCTTTCCTTTTCCTTTTTTTTTCTTTTTTTTCTTTTCTCTCTTTCTTATTCTTATCCTTTAGACCCCGACCGGTATAATATTAATGAACGTTACGTGACGGAGTCACGTAGACTCCGCGTAGTGTATAGATGACGTGAAATAAAGACGGAGAGAAGAGAAGAGAGAGAAAATGAAATAAAATAAAATAAGAAAATGATAAAATATGAGATAATATAGAACCGGCAATAACTATTCTAATTACATCCCCTCTATACAGATGGTGTGGCCGATGTCTTACGAGCCTCATCTAATGCAGGGTGGTGCAACGCATCTCAGATTATGGTGAGTAAAGCTGTGTATTTTTATTTGATTCTATGATCAAAAGTCTGGAAACAGTTATAATAGAAAATTGAATCTCTGCCGTCAAAACCGATACTTATTCATTCGTTAATACAGTTCCTATAGAATTATTCGTAAATATGATTATTTTCTTAATTTTATCTACTCCGCTCTTCGTGGTCTGGTCGATAACGGGAAACCAACTCAACTGATGCCGCAGTACTGCAGGGATAGGTATAATTCTCTTATGTTAGTTGCGGCTAGTTATAAGTGTGACCGCAGGTAGTATCAGTGACAAAGTGTCAACGAACTGTGACCTAGACATGGAGATATTAGGAGATATGATTTTCAGCCACCAAATTCAAGACGAAAATTTTTACCGCTCGATAATTAATCGAAGAAATTTTTTTGATCGTGAAGTAGCAATTTTGTTTTTTTTTTTTTTTTTTTTTTTTTTTTTTCCCTCTCAAAGAACACTTCGAAACTAAAAGATTTCATCGTATCGGTTTTTAATTTTTTTTTTTTTTTTCAAATCGGTCGTTAATCTTCGTAAACTTTACCCTGCTGCAACGTCTATATACTAATCGGTTGCATTTCTTTTTTTTTTTTTTGTTCTTTGCCATATTCGATTCTGAAAAAATTGCATAGACTGATCCTAGATTTTTGAGTTTGAAAATATCGTATATAATTCTTTGCAGAAACCAACTCGGTGTGCTCTCTCGGTTCTTCGTAGAAGCTCTGTATACTCCGGCTTGAAAAAAAAAACTTGAAGTAGTTTCTAGTCTGATCCAAAGTTAAAAGGGTGTAGATATACACCGTGTAGATATACAACTAGGGGTGGGAAAACTTGATTAGTTTCATACGTGAGGGATTAGGTTGGTTTAGCTCAGCTTCTTCTACGTGATAAAAGATTGGAAAATCTTGACTCACATAACCGGAGGCTAAGAAAAGGAAAGAAACGTACCTACCTATGTATGTACATACCTAAACCTAAACGGAAAGCTAGGAAACTAGGAAACTGAGGATCTCTATATATTGGGCTGTATAGGGCGTGACCTTATTTTAAACGATCTACCTAATTTTGAAACCTCTCCTTTATCGTCATTGATCAAATGATTCTGGTTTTTTTTTTCTTTTTTTCTTTTTTCTTTTTATCCTCTTCTTTTTTTTTTCGAAAGAATTTTCGCTCCATCGCTTAGTCTCTTTTACTGGAATACGATTATATGGTTATAGACTAGGTATATATGTATATGTATATTATGTAGACAGAGCTAGGTAAAACGACCTCGCCTCTCGCACAATCGCGAAGTCAGTCGTCGAACTGCATAGGTATTGTCGCGTGAGTCACGCGTCAGGTATTTCGCGACGTATACACAATACGCTGCTTATGGTCCTGATACAGACTGCTGCAGCTTCTAGTTTCTCCCTCGTATGAAGAAAATAATAAAAGAAAGAAAGAAAAAAAACAAAGTTTACCTAAATTCGAAAAAATTAACTTGCATTAAACAAAAGAATCATTAATTCATTAATTCGATAATCATTGATTCATTACAGTGTCAAATAATTTCCTGTTTAGTTCTGATATCCCCTTTTTTCGTTTTTCTTCTTCTTCTTCTTCTTCTTCTTCTTACCTGGCGCGAAAATCGACCTTCAGCTACTTATTGTATATCCAGAGATAGATATACCAATTGCGGTAACGAATGAGGGGATTTTAATTATTGAAATCTGTGTTCGTAATCGACGCGACACGGAACATGACCTTCGATAAATAAATCACGTTTCGTTTTCCACCGAGCGAACTAATGCTGATGATCTTTGATATATCGCGTCCTCAATACTAAAAAGGCATCATATAGTTTTCTCAAAGTTTGCCTATTACTTTAAAAACGTGAAAATATCATAAAAAATTCGAAAAAAGGGAAAAAAAAAACGTTTTCTTTCCAAAAACCAAAGAAGGCATATATAGGTATACATCATTATAGACCTTCGTGGTTTTAATTTTTTTTCTTCTTTTTTTCATCAAAAGATCCGTTTCAAGTTATCCTAATGCGATTGGCTGAGTAAATACATTTTTCTTTATGCCTTTTTGGCTTTTAAGGTAAATCTATATGTCGAACTGCGAACTGTACCTCTTTTGGTATTATAGACGCGATATGTAGGATATGAGGTGAATAGCTAGGTAATATTCAGCGGTGTTCTCTGACGAAAAGAAACCATCGGTGAGCACACCGCTGATGCCGGTGATGCTTTGGGCCTTGTTGGTTCGAACAATTATGCACGAACGTACCGCGGGTTAACTGCCAGGGGAACCTAACCGAACCGAACCAAACCAAACCGAACCGGTCCCTTGTAATTACAGGGTCTGCAGACTTGGCTTGGCTTGGCTTGCTTGCTTGCTTGCTTGCTTCGTCGTCGTCGACGTGCCAGGAGAGAACCCCGCGAGTATGTAGGTACCTACCTCTACCTACCTTCCTTGCTTACTTCTCCATACTCACATGCATATAGTATATATAATACATATATATATATATATATACGAGGACTCGATCCTCCAGAGCATTTGCTCTTCTTCTTGCACCAGTGAGAAGAAGGAGAAGAAGGAGGAGGAGGAGGAGGAAGCCTTGGCTGAAGAGAATTCTCCTCATATATCCCTTAATTATCTGAATCTTTTATTTTCATCACTCGTCGATCGATGGATATTTAGGGGGATTTTGTAAAATCTGGAACCTAATCGACTCTTTCTTTTTTTTTTTTTTTTTCTTTCTTTTTCTTTTTCTTTTTTTTCTTTGTATGGCTACACGAATTTAATTCGTTACATAACAGATATAAGCCAGGAAATCATACTTTACATATTTCCTTTTTCTTGAATATACTCGGAGCGAGATGCGTTAGGAATAAATTTCCCATTCACATCAAGGTGTTGACGACCGGACGCTGCGGCGTATTAGTATCTTTTATTTTTTACGTTTTATTTTACAACTATCCTTTCGGTATTTTTACATCCTCCTTCATCATGCCTCTTATTCGCGAGATTTTGACCTATGCGTGAATCGCGTTAATCATCGCGATTTGAAACGAAACATTTTTTTCTTCTCCGACAACCGCGTGTCTCAAAACGATCAGTTTTACTCCGTATTAGTTTAGATTCGATCGATATTAGCCCGAGTTATCTTGTCAAAGTTTTTCAAATATACTATGTAGACTTTCGGGGGGAAATACCTACTCGTTCTGAAAATTGTCACTCGCTGATATTAATAATTCTAAAATTCAATCCGGCCTCTTATACTAGTCGCTCAATTCTCTCAAGTATTTTACAAGGATCTTAAAATCCCTCTTCGCAACGCGAGGGCTTAAGATGGTGATAAATAATGAGATAACAGAGTTATCTCGGCGTATATATATATATATGTATGTGTTTATCGTTCTATGTGTATTTCTCTGTGTTCTCTGCGGTGCCGTACCAGTCGTAACCTAAGTACAAACAGCGGAACGTTTAACCTGCTTCACAGACTCAATAAACAAACGTAATTTCCTACACTCAGACTCGCACCTCCTCTTTGCCGTTTCGTTTCGTTTCGTTTCGTTTCGTTTCGTTTCGTTTCGTTTCGTTTCGTTTCGTTTCGTTTCGTTTCGTTTCGGTTCATTAAGTTTCGTTTCGTTTCGTTTCGTTTCGTTTCGAAACCTTTCATCAACGTTTACATTCCGACCTTTTTTTTTTTTTCCTCGGTAACACGCTGCTCAATTGCACTCTTGCTTCCTTCTCTTCTCTCCTTGCTTCCTTTCCTTTCCTTTCCTTTCCTTTCCTTTCCTTTCCTTAACTTTACTTCCCTTCTCTTCGCTCATTGCTCATTGCTTTTACTTTTATTATACCTTCAGCTGCTGTGGAAGTAGGTGAGTAAGCTGCTGTTGCAGCAGCACTCCAGCAGCAGCCGAAGCTTCGGCTTCCATTTCTATATATATATATATATATATATATATTATATGACAACATTCGGTTCGATTAGCTTTATCTTCTCTTTTCACACGATTGACGCAAAATTTGGAGAAGAAAAATGATTTTTTATCTTCTTCGTTTTTTTTCTTTTCTTTTTTATTATCAATTACTTCGTTCAATATCTCAAGTATGTATTTTATCGCTCGTCGGTTTATTGCTTCTTGACGAGATGCCTGCAGCTTCTTCTCGTTCCGCAAATATACGTGGGTATAGTCTAAACTCGAGAGAGAGAGAGAGAGTACCTATGTACTTATTCTGGCCAAATAATCGAGTAAGAGCTGGTAAGAAGATGAATAAGAAAAAGAATGAGTATGAGGTGTACGAGGCAAAAAAGAAAGAGAAAAATTCTGCATAGTCGGCAAATTCCTTCAGGTATATATTCTATACACATATAATACGTTTACGTATAGGTTGTAAAACCGCGAAGTCACCAAGTCGAAAGTACCTATCTACCTACTACGCTTCAACTGGATATATGGAGACGAGAGATGAGAGAGGAGAGAGATGGCGAAAATCGTTGAGGGAAAAAAAAATCCAATATTATGTATATATAGGCGGGAAGGTATATAACACTTTGTATTTTTCAGCATTGACCCAGTGATCCACGGAGGAGATGGTAATGTCTCGAAATCTCATATTCACAGAAATACACGATATATGTATATAAATCTACCCTATATATGTGTGTAGAATATATCCAACCCTCTTCTCTTCACTTCACTTTGCTTTACTTCCCTATCTTCTCATTTTACATAGACGTTAAAACCCGAGTAGAAAAGATATTGACGTATTCGGGTCATATCAAAACGAGGAATGATATTCACAGACATATGATGTATATATGTATACTACGGTGCTTCCTTAATTTGAGCATTTTCGAATTCCGATATTCCCATGGGCCAGAACGTTTCCAAATATATGTTAAAAAAAAAAATAAAGAATAAAATATATATATATATATGGCTACGAGGGGGTATTACACCCCCGAGGATCGATCAGATATTATACGATATTTTATATTATACGTACCTATATTGTAGGTATACCTACATTTGTATATCGATGGAAAAGGGTTACGAGATTATTGCGTGTGTATATACCCATTCAGGTATAATAGATCGAAAAGGCGAATGATTGCGTCCAGCTTTTTGAACGACCCGGAAATCACTTCTTAAGTACTCGTCGTCACGAAACGATCGAAACCCCTTTCCTATACTTTATATCTTCTGTAGGTTACAGATATTATTTTTGCTGTTGCATTATTCCCCATCTATGTTACGGGATTTGAATAAGTTCGAGCCCCTCTTTTCTTGCCTTATGTATGAAAGAAATGTCGGAAATATGCAGATAGCTAAAAACTTGGAAAATCCAGAGTCCCGAATTAGCTTCAAAGATCTGAAAATTTCGACTCATTTCTCAGACTTACTCTGAGGAGAAATAATAGTTCATTCTGATCGAGACTCCCAGCTCTTCAATCGATGATTTTACGACCTCATAAATAGCACGAAACCTAGAATCGCGGGGCTAATTTTCGCCAATTTTTTTAACCCGTAACTATATACTTCTGGAGGATAAACTCTTCGGGAATAATCCTTTGGGGTTAATATAAAATCCAATTAACTTCAAAACGGGTCATTGATAATAATAATAATAATAATCAATGGCTTTTGGCCAACCACGGGGGTTTTCCCCTTGCTAATCCCATCAAAAACCCTAAATTGAATTGTGTCCAGTACCAGTAATACTCCATATGGTAGTTAGATATACCGTTTTGGTTTACCGAGTACGAGATTCAATTAGCTTATTCTGACTCGCTTATTCTTTTACATATACACCTTCGATTACCCAAATTATCAAATTATTTCATTTACTCGATTGTACGGGGTAATTAAAGGGCAAGAAATACCCTCTCTTGTTTCCTTTTCAATTTTTAATTCTCTCCTGCGTCTGCAGGGTACTTACTTCCTCTTGTTTCCCCCTCATTTTATTTCTTGTTTAAATTGTACCATGACCCCCCGCGGGTTCTGAGTCAGTCGTCAACTTTTGACCTCACTTGACAATTTTCTTTTTATTCCCATTCGTATTTCGACCTTAATTGCCAGAGTGAAACTACCTTCTACTCGGCTTCATCTCATCCCCAAAGTTTTTGAAACAAAAAATTCCGACCATCGTCCGCATTGAAAGAAATTTTTTTTTTCCCCATTCTTTTCTTTTTTTTTTTTTTTACCTTTCTGCCTAGACGAGTGGCCAATTTTATATGTATACATTCCGAAATTGGTCCTAAACCAAACTAAACTGAACTAAACTAGGAGGATTTATCTCGAGGCTGAAGCAGAGGCTGCGGCTAGAAGATGCTGCAGGATTTATCTCACTGTCATTCAGTGACATGGGTCAGGCGTTTATCGCAAGTCAGACTTATACAAGTGTAATCCTCGCGGATTCGCACGCAAAATAATATAAGTACCTATGTATGTGTATATTATGTATTGCATAGGGTGTATCTCTCCTACTTTATACTATACGCCCTGTGTGCTGCTATACCTGCTACTTATATGCTCATACTTCTACTTCTACTTCTACTTCGACTTCTGATTTTGCTTGTGGTGCTAATGGTGGCGGGGATCTCTTGCGTCGCAACGTCTCTACCCGACTCTGTCCTACTACTACATTTTACGTTGGATCAATAGTCTGGTCCAGGACAGGGCCGGCGCTAGGGGTTCTTCGTGTATTAAATACTCTTTCGGATTTCACCTTTAAGCAACTTTTATTATACGTTAGGATACCAAGAAAGAAACAGAGAGAGAAAGAAATTTCGATCAAAATTGATGAAATTTTTTATTTCTTTTTTTTTTTTTTTTTTTTTTCAAAGTAAATTACGTATTAGAAAATTCTCAGATTTAAGCCGGCATTTATATAACTTGTTGACTTTCACTTAATTTTCGCACCCTTCTTATTTCCTCGCGTTCTACCTTATATATATATATATACTTACATTACCATATCGGGACTTTACTTGGTTAACATTTTTTTTTTTTAATTTATTTACGCATTTTGTTATTTTATTTATTTATTTTATTTTATATTTTCTACTTCTTTTTTTCTTTCCTCTTTTTCTTTTCTATGCTTTCTTTTGCGGTTTACGAGATAAACGAGAGGCGTACCTCCGAGACGGTGTGTAACTACCCAAAACCGGGAGATGAAACTGCTGAGATAAGTGTAAGGAGATCGTAAACTAGGATCATCCTCTCTTCTACGCCTCTTCCACCTTATATCTCGTACCCGGACGCTTCTTCAAGCTTTTTCCTTATTAAATTATCCTCCTTTTATTCTCCGAGGATCAGCAAGTCTGGCTAGATGCTTTTATTACCATCTCCTTTCTTTTTTTTTCTGTTTTTCTGTTTTTTTTTTTCCCTACCTCTCGCTAAACAAGAATGAAGAAAATAGATTCTTAACGATTTACTCAGCAGGCAACCAGCCAAGCAATGAAACTATCAGACACCACATATCGATTCAGGCGATCGAAGAATAAAAAAATAAAAAAATAAGATCTTTACCATACAGAGTGAAGTAACGAAGAAATGAGACGAAAAATTATGAATAAGTTTAAAAAAAAAAAAAAAAAAAAAAAACCAGACGACTATTTGGAAACTTGAACCATTTGTTATAAATATATGGTCGATTTAACGAAGCCTTATATGTCGTCGGACGACCGAATTCCCCACTGATATACTGGCATACATGTGATAGGTATTATTAATTCGATCCCCTCGTAGTTTCGTTTTTTTTTCTTTTACGTGGTATTCATTCATCGAGGGATATAATTACAGGTGTGCAGATCCTTCCATCGTATCCCACTTATCTTTATCATTGTACTGCGTCTTCTTTGGGCTGCACCCTAAATTTTGAAGAATTTATTACCCCGGCCATGTGCAGCGGATGATAAGGACGATCAGCAAGGGATCGTAAATGAATGAGTAAAATTTACGTGATTGGAGAGCACACCCGGTATGGCGTTTCCATAACCTTTTTTGGATTCCCGCTATATAAGATCGCGGAACTTTAGTCCGAAATAAAAAAAAAAGGCCCAAGTTTTTCTTTCTGTTTCGTGCATTATTCATTTTTTCACACATGATATAACGCGAACGTTTATCCTTATTCGCACTCCCGCGAATAAGCTAGGCTTCTGCGGACTCGCGAGATTCGGGCGTCCTGGTGTTCGGGTCACAGAGTTCACCGCAACACTCCATTGTGTCGTGCACCACCGTGCGCCTTCCTTCTCGGCTACTACCCGATTCCAGGGCCGGTTCGTCTTTCTCAAAGCTTTATTCTATCCGTAAATAGAATCGCTAAGAGTTTAGAGAATTCTTGAAAAATTAAAATAATAGAGCCCAGAATTTTTGCAGAAATTGTTTTTTTTTTTTTCTTTCTGCGGAATGATTCGAGAGGAAACTCCACCGACTGAAAGTTCTCGTTTCACCTTATGTTATAACCATTAACGGATATTGATACGGCCCTGGGATCCTGACCGAAGAAACGCAAGAGCCGAGAACCGGGTACCCCCCGCTGCCATACCGCCTCCGATATACTAGCAAGATATCCGGTAAAGATTTAGTACATCCTTCTGCAGTTCTCTGGAGAAAATCTGCAACAAGAATCTTCTACAACCGATCGAAATGCTTCTAACCGTCCTTGAAATATCACCTCTGTCGATGCTATTTTCTGATCATCCCCCCCCCCCCCGGGACTTCTGCAGTCCAGAGAAGAGCCCAGGGCTCAAGAGTGTCGGGTGCATTAGAGTAAAGTAGGCATGCACTTGTGTTTCATCAGGGAAGAAGGAGAGAAAGAGATGAGTTATAGATTTTCGTATTTTCATTATCCTTCGACAAATATGATAAAACATAAGGATGGGACGAAGCTCAGGATCAAGTATACTCCCATAATCGCGGATGAGCTTATCTACTCTGCAAACCACCGCGTAGCTGTTACGCGTGGGAAGCTTTGGAGTATAAAGTCCCTATAGGTATATTATCTCGAGGTATTTTACACTTCTGGGTCTCTTGTTTCATACGATAAGTCACGCTTCTGACTATGGCTTTGCCCTAAGATGTTTTTCCACACATTCTAAGTTCGATTCGAAAATACATTTCACTCTGTTACCTCTGAGGCCGCGGTATATTAGTCTAACTATTATTCAATAGTTTTAGCTTGCCGAGTTGTTAAGGGTTATATTGATTAAACAATACCGAGGGGTGGCCTTCCCATTTCCAAACCAACCCTCAGAGTACGGAGCACTGAGTATCCTTCTTACTTTTCGGAGAGCTCATTTCTATATTCCGAATCGATGGAAGTATAAGAAAACCCATGGGCTGAACCTGATTGCATCAATTGCACATCGCAATTGTTACCTTACACTAAGCGAATACATCCATCCGCATGAACTCTCCCGTTTCTCGTTTATGGAATTCATCGAACCCACTCTGCACCCACGAGAGCATATACCATGTTTCGTTTATTGTGTGGTCGTCGTGTTCGGTTATGCTGCTGTAGTCAGTATGTATATATACCTAGTGGTTGATATTCTGAATCTTGTGACAGAGAAAGTAGCCTCGCCTCTATCACGGCGCCATGCCATGCCATGCCATGCCATACTATGGTCGAACTGACTGCTGGAAACTGGCTAACCGATGTTACTACCACGACTGTTCTATATTTGATACAATGGAATTACCGTTTCACGCCGTTGCGAGGAGATCACGAACTTCATGGTTTTATTTTTATTTTTCTATTTCTTTTTCTTTTTCTCGATTCACGTCAATTTTGAAAAAACTTTATTTATTCATTTAACAAAGTGGGTTCAATGATCATAATAACATCATACAACGGTAATTATTACACATTCATACTACGATACGATGATAATGATAATAATTCACCCATTGACACCAGCAGCTGTACTTCTTTGTATTTTAAACAATTTTCAAACTCGTGCAGCCCGGAATCCTCGTCTCACTGAACTTGAAAGAGTCGTTTCGCGTTTCTTTTCAACTCGGGTCTTTTTTGTTTTTTTTTTTTTGTTTTTTTTTTTCAGCCATTTTTGCTTTTCGTTCAAGTTCTTCTTTTTCCTCCCTTTTTGATATTTCATCGTTACTCAGTCCGCTTCTTCCACTACGTTTCAACGAACTTTTTAGTCCCCCGACTCCCGACGAACCCCGTCCTCGTTCTCGGTTTTAGATTAAAGGAAAACGATTGAATTATGTGTTCCCTTCTCTCTCTCTCTCTCTCTCTTCTTTTCCTTTTTCGGGTTTTTTCTTTCTTCTTTATTTTTTTTTTTTTTTTAACGAAAGGCATAATATGAAAACGTGCTCCGAAATCCAAAGCGAAACATCATACCAAATCGTATAATGTGATAAGCGGAGGAAGATCAGAGGGTGGAGAATATTCCGAGGAGGTCAAACATAGCTGTAATACATAGTATATATAAATACAAAGTCAAAATATTTTCTAGATAAAATATTAATAAAAGCTGACAATGGTTTTTTCCATTTACTATATACACATAATGTGTGCATATAGGTATATACTTGGACCCACATACACCCCTATAATTTGTCCTCTCGGCGTATCGTGCCGTAGGATCCGCAGGTTTCGCGAGGCTTTGCAAAACCGAGAATCCACAATCCCAACAATTATTCCGGCTGTATAATAGTAGCAGTATAAACTCGGGACGGAGAATACGGGATCGCCTAATTAAAATCAAACTAATTATACGCGTTGTACAACGAAAGTTTAGTTGCCACCGTAGTTTGAACTTCGTAAACCCATACGCGTTGTATTATTAAAATATTATGTCATTTGATTAAAGCTCGTTTATTCTGTCCCATAGATTTTGAGGGAAAATAGGAAGGGAAGGGATCCGATTTAGATTAGCAAAAAAAAAAAAATAATAATAATCCACGTCCTCGATTATTCATCAGACTTGACAATATATTCGCACTTCCTTTTCAACGCAACTCGTGGTAAATGATACCGCACGTTATATGTTATCTAGCTATTCTATTCTATATTCTATTCTACGTGGATATGCATATACCAGCTATGTATACATATACGTTAGGTATATAATCCCCCTTTTATTTCTAATAAATTAATAATAAATCGGGATGTAGTGTTGGTCCGCTACTTCGGGTCTCGTCAACATGATTGACGGACGTTGATTAGATCGGAGAAGAGCGGAAGGGTAGAGAACTAGACGTGAATTAATACAAGAGAATGAGGGGAGACGGAGTTAGTGGGGAAACACGTAACTCTTAGAATGACATATTTTTTTTTTTTTCTTTTCTTTTCTTTTTATTATATATTATTATTATTATTAGGTTCCTTTTTTCGGGGAAGTTAGATCGATAGGAAGAGAGGTCTCTCCTTTCTTTCCTTCCTTCCTTCCTTCCCTCCCTCTTTTCCCCTTCTCGTCACTCTACAGTGTCCCGATCTTGCTGCAGGGTGTCGGATGGAATAGAGATGATCGACTAACACTGCAGTAGCTGGGGGAATACCCAGAACCAGGTTAAGTGCAGGTTAACGTTTCTATCGATCATCATTGTCAATTCCTAGTATAAATGTGCCGAACAGGACGACGAAGAATCTGAAATTCTATATATCGCCAAGCTTTTTGGGGGGGGGAAAGGATTTTATTCTTACATGCATCTTCGAATTCATTTTTTTTTTTTTTATCACGATCTCGATAAATACGTGTCCTCTCTTTCCTATTTATGTCCGAAAAATCCAATGACGATCTCTTATGTTCATTTAGGTATTCGTATCTACAATATCGATTCGTGAAACTTTTTCTTGATTATTATACGTATAGCTATGTGTAGTTTCATCGTTGATTAATTAATAATAAGGTATATAGACGGTCGATATCTGATTATTACGTACATACATACGTATACGTATACATTTACTCGGTATATAGATTTTTATCAATTTTTGTCTCTAATTTTACGTCATGTAACAACTAATGCACCTCGGAGTCATTTATCTAGCTCCTAATGGCCTATGCCTGTATACTTTAATAATATGTAATTAAAAATCGTGTCTGTACATAAATATGCATACAAAGTTATGGAGGAAAATATTTCTTCCCTATTATTTTTTCTCCATTTTATTACATTCGACAGATTTTCTATTCACTTCGATTATCAAACATCGACATTCTATACGCTCATTTATTTATTTCCGTTAGATATCTGATCTCGATAAATGAATAATCGACAACTTCAGAACGGTGTATTTTCGGGCGGGTTGGCATTGGATAAATAATTAAAGACGCTATCGTCACGCGGATATATCTCTAATACAATAATTATAAAATAGTATAATAAGTCTTCAGTTTTATCGATATAAAGTTAATAGGAAATAATCTCAACGTTTCAAATGACCCATAACAATTTACTTCAAGGATACAACTGTGAGTTTTATAATATATTCTTAGTTACGAGAAAATTTCTCATCGCTAATTAATCGTCAAATGAACTTTCAACATGGCGCTTTCTTTTATTCGGGGTAAAAAATGGTTTGTTCGCAAACGGTTAAAATTCTTTCTTTTATTATTATTATTATTTTCTTCTTCCTCTATGGTTTTTATCGTAAAGTCGTGGGGGGTAGACATGTATATCCTCATTTTGCAACTGTATTATTGTGCAATTGGACAGGGGATGAACCCTACGAAGATTCACATAGTAAAAATACGCGACAACAACACCAACAAGAACGGGATGAGGTTATCAGGTAATAAATCAAAATATTACACCTGGATATATCGGCTTATCATTAATTTTTCATCATTGTATTCAGCGTTTATGAAATATACGTCAAGGACGAAGAAGAGATTGCGAATGCTAACGCAGAGTGTAAAAATTCATCCTCTATTATCCCGGCAGCAGCAGCAGCAGCAGCAGCAGCAGCAGCAGCAGCAGGAGCAGGAGCAGGAGGAGGAGGAGGAGGAGGGGTTCGCAGTTCCGTAAATGAGTTGATCCAAGTACTTGTTTTAAACTCGGTTTATTTACGAGCTATGGTAAAAGTAACGTGATTAACTTTACCCCGTTATAAAACAGTGTGAATTTATTTCCAAGGCTGATTGCGTTGTGGAACTCGACGATACCTTAGAATCTGAATTAATCGGTCCAGACATTTCCGGCGAAAAGTTTTCCGACAAAGATGCGATCAAGTACGACAAGGTACACACACACGCACACATGTTACTCCGTTTGTCACATTATCCTAGTCTTCACCACCCAAGTAATCTCCCGATTTATTCACGCTTTGGTTTTTAACGAAAGATAAATATCGACGAAAAGTTTTTGCCCTACTCTCACCCTGCGAGCCGAGTTCAACCCCCTGCGGCTACTCGGTTGGTCGACAAAGACGACCCGAGATCTCGACTACATTTCGTTAAGTACATGAAACGCGATGGTAAAACGTTGAAGATATGGGAATGCGGTATATGTAAGTACGCGTAAAGATATTTCGTCGAATCGAAAATCGAAGATTTGAAATTTTCAAATTTTACTCGCAATCTCAGGCTCGAAGGAATTCCGTCATCAGTACACCCTGATGAGGCATCTACCGACTCATACGGACGAGAGGAATTTCAAATGTGATACTTGCGGGAAAGCCTTTAGGCAATTGTCTACCCTCAGCCAGCACAGAGCTATTCACAGCGACGCGAGACCTTACGTGTGCGAATATTGCAAGAAAACGTTCAACAGGTTCGTTGTTCGGCTTATAGCGAATGAAGAGTTGGTGGATAATGTGACCTAGAGCTAGCTGTCGCGAGCATCATATATACGATATTATAGCTGTGGTATATAAGGAGATATCGGCAAGGTTTAATGAAAATAAAACAACTTTCAGAGTATCGACCCTGATTTCACACCGGAAGACACACTCGGACGATAAACCGCACAAGTGTCAGATGTGCGGTAAGGGTTTTCACCAAAAAGGTAAAGAGATATAATATACGATGAAAGGCAACGTGTATAGGAACAAGTCGATATCGTTAGGTTTATTGGTTTATTTCTACGTAAAGGAGACGTAATATCCATCCACTCTCGTTAGGTAATCTGAGGAATCACGTATTTACCCACACGAACGAAAGGCCGTACAAGTGCGGTCTGTGTGGCAAAGGATTTAACCAAATGTCAAATCTGATGTGCCACAAAATGAAGTCCCATGCGAACGTGGAAAGGTCGTTACCCTACGGTTGCACTATTTGCGGGAAGAAATTTCTCCGTAGATTCGCGCTAAGATCTCACGAGGAACACAAGCACGGGATTAAATATCCCATATCTAAATCTAACGCGGATCTAGAGGTCGAATCAGAACGAAAAAGGTACGATAATCCCCTCGCCGGTGTGACTGCGGCGGTCGCCGATATCCAGAATCCAAATCGGAACCAAGTTAGTATCTGAAAAATGATCTGCAGCCACTTTTTCGTACTACGTTCTTCCTGAATCCCCATGGTTTTATTGTCCGGAAAAATAGGACGCGGTGATCGTTGACGCTATTCGTACAAAGGCGATGGAAGACGCTGTGTCGTTGGGTCAAACGCCGTTCGCCCTTTTTAAACCGTCAAAGGGTATTCCAATCCTCGTCAAGGTTTCCCCTGCCTCTGCTGGTGCAGACGGAAAACAAGTAATTCAAACCCCCCTTACATGTAGTTGAGCTGATAAAACTACATCCGCTATTATTGGTGTTGATAATAATCGACCGAGAAAATTATCGGACTTGTTGAACGGGCTCGATTCCCGCACGTATCATACATACGGGATTTTTAAACACGACTAGATCCTCGACCCGGCCACCGCAGAGGACCTTAAATTGGCCGGCAAGATGTGCCTAGGTACCGCAACCCTGATCGACGAACCCGAAGGTGTAAAGGCAGTCCAGATGAAGGTCCCGGTCGTCGCTACGGTAACCCAGAGAGTAGATACGCTAGGAAATTTCACCTACGTTGTGGACACGGGCGGAGACCAGGATCAAGGTAATTACACCGCGTCTTAGAATCTCCGAGGATTTTCATTCAAACCCGATCGCGTTCGTTTGAATCATTTAGAAACCCAGGTTGTGGAGACGCAGTTCGCTTACTCCGAACTCGAGGATCACGGTCCGGGTGTAGTCAACGTCAGTTCTAATCTCGAGGGTATCGCTAAGGACGGTACCGATTTTACCCCCTTCTCTCACGATTGTGACGTCCAGTATATTCGCGCGACAGAAGACGGACGATACGAGATGATGACCAACACCGAAGCGATTGATCTGATGGCGCAGAACAGTCACGATGTTACCATTCTAAACGACGTTGAGGTGGCATCGATGGCTTTCGAGGATCGGATTACGAACCGTGACAAATCTTTGAACGGTATAATCACCCATAAGAATATCGAAGTGTTTGGCGACAAGGATTTTCGGATCCTTGGATCTCGAGACGAGAGATTTACCCCTGAAGATATATCGCTGTTGGAACAGTCGAGGATAGAGGATTTCATACTCGCTTCAAGGAGCCTCAATTCCGACGTTATAATCGACGAAGACGGGGACGCAGGAGTATGCAGTGGTTTTTCACCTGTCACTGATTCGGTCTTCAGGAATCACGTGGATCCTAACGAATTGCAGATATTTAACAGGCGCCAGTCCTTCCTCCACCAATTGCAGAATTTGGGGTAAACGGGGGAGGGGGTGCGACATTGGAAAAAAAAAAAAAAAAGGCGAAAAAAAAAAAACCCAAAAAACAAAAAACAAAAAAGGAAAAAGCTAAAAAACCAAAGGACTGTTGTTCGTTCGTAAATTTTCCTAGCAAGAGTGTTCTCGTCGCTCGGTATACGCGCACGCGATTCCTGGGGGTGCCCTCCATCTCTCAGCCAGGGGTTGTACTCGGTCGATCTCTCGGCGTTGCCTGGCAACGACCATCCATCCCCCCACCACCATAATATCCCTGGCGAGGTTTTCCGATGGCGCCACCTCGAGATCGTCGACACACCGCGGTATAGGGATGTGTTTTTGTCGAAAATATACCTCCGACTAAACCTAAGAGGGTCGTGTGCTGCTGTCAGGTGTCGGGGTGGCGGCGCGGTGCTCTTTAGTGTCTGACCAGTTAGTCGCTGAAACTACTACATCGTCCATCCATAAATCGCGATTTCTTTTTATATATCGAAAATATACACCTAGATATAGAACCGGGAGTGATACACGGGTGTAGTTCGCGTACCTCAATGCTAGAAGAGTTGTTGAACAGAGTCGAGTTCCTCTATATCCGTTTCTTCCACTGATTATTTTTCATTTTTCTTTCTTTTTTTTCCCCCCCCTCTTCTCTCTTTTTTTCTCTTTTTTTTTTTTTTCTCTCTCTTTGTTACAAATTGTCGCGTTTTCTATATACTATACATGTATATGCATATGTATACGTATATGTATATGTGTATGTGTATGTGTATGTGTAACAAGATTCTTACAAGAAATATAACTATATCAACCGCAATTCGATACGCAGTAGCTGTTTTTCTTTTTTTTATGCGTATGTACATACCTACTACATTTACCACGTAGGTACATACATATACCTGCTATAGCTCATGCTTGGTTCCGATCGGGCTTCTACTATACGTATACCTTTAAAACCTGAAATGATTTGCGGTTCTAGAACCAATCTACCGTCATGATTGATAAAAATAAAATTAAAAAAAAAGGACAAAAAATAATAATAACGAAGAAGCAGCCACGATAACAATAACAAATATATAATAAAAAAGTGTTTTCTCAACGAGTTATCAAAAAAGCCAGATGTGTAGTTTTCTATAATTCTAGATACGCTCGATTAATATAGGATTGACAAATTGTTTCAGGGGTAAGTCGAAATGATACCATTTTATCATATATTGATAAAAAGTTGATTTTTGGTTCTTTCGTTCTATTTTTCAACGATTTAAATTCGATAATAGACACACAGCTGTGACAAATAGCTTCTGTGATATTGATAACGATAGTTTCGAAGGTGTCTATTATACTTGGAAAAAAAGAAATGAAAAAATAAAAATAATATAATAATAATAATAAACGTTAATATAGTAAAGAGAGAAAGCGGGAGAAGAGGGAAAGATAACTCTCTCTCTCTCTCTTTCTGAACTCTTTGAACTAAAATTTCGCTCTTTTGGTACAGAGTGGCGCGATTTTAATTCAAACAAGAAAAAAAAGAGAAAAAAAAAAAACGGAAATACATAAAGAGAGGAGAACGAAGTGATATGAGCGAGAGTATGTATATTCGTCTGTGTAATTTGAAGACGGCGTAATATCTGCTTGAAGGTTTTTTTTTTCCTTTTTTTTTTCCATACCGGCTCCATCCCCTGAACGAACACTTGTCCAAGGGTTGTTTTTTTTTTTTTTTTCTTCTTGGTCTCTATGCAGGTTACAATACATCACACTGGCTAAACTCACATCAGACACACCATTACACGCAGAGATTCTTCTATTATTCTCTGTATGGTAGTGTGTATGTATAATGTATATACAACGTCGTATATGCGACGCGGCTAGACTCCTCAGTCGTCCACGATTCACGCACCCTCGAAAACGACGACGACGACGACGACGACGACGATGTCGTCGACGAGGCGAGGCAAGGCAAGGAGAGGGTGCGTGCAAGACCAGACCCTGTGCAGACCCGCACCCCATCCTTGGTTGTTCTCTAGTGTCAATAGAAGTTGAGTTGAGTTGAGTTGGTGATGCAGGGTGAGAGCGACGACAAACCTTCCCTTTTATTTCGCGTCTCGCCCTCTCCCGGTCTCGAAATACAATTTGTCATTCCTTAGATATATATATATATATTCGAGAATAAGAGATGACGATGTGTAGAATTCTCTAGTAGGGTAGAATATAGGGGAGGGTGGGGTGGTATAGGGTATAGATTGAGGGAATTGTTTTTCAACCTCTATGTTTGAATTTCTCTCATCAATATCGTATACGAAGTTTTCATTCGCGTTAAAAATTCATGGGAAAAAGAGGAGAGCCGAGTCCACGGAGTAAAGGTAGGTATATATACGGATCAAGTATTTCATTATTTATCAAGGATGTAGGTATATACCTGGGCGTGCTACTACCTGCTCGCAAAACCTCTTTCCGTATTCAGACTTCAATCTTCGAGCTGATTTGAAAGCCGACAAAATCAGCCTAGAGCTGTCACGCGTCTTTGTTTCAAACTCGAATCATTTTACTTGCTAATTTTTTTTTCCGCCCACGTAATAGGCTCTCAAGAAAATAGAAAGAAAAAAAGCAAAAGTAACGCGAACACGTTTTTGTTTTTTTTTTTTTTTTTTTTACCCCTATTAGACTTCCTAGAATCGCGAGACCCTTGAAGCGCACGTAAATCGAAAGTTACAGTCTTTACTCGTATTTTTCTTTTTTTTTTTTTTTTTTAATTTTTAGGGAAAACCTGGGGGGATGAGAATATGATCAGTAAATTTCACCCCACCGATATTATACTCGCTCTAATATTAATACTAATATTCGTGATTTTTTATTTCCCAAGGGATGGAAGCGGCTCATCCCAAGGGACTATTGTCAGCACCGGAGTAACTATATTTTTCTTTTTTTTTCTTTCTTTTTCTCGGTTTACCTCGAATAAGGGAAAAGTGGGGAAGAATAAACGTAATTTTCTTTGTCGGATATTCGAGTCACGAATATAAGCCTGTCCCCCCCTCACCTTCGGAAATAAGAATCGGGGGTTCCAACATATGTATGGTTTATTTTACCCTCGAAAAATCAGACCGAATTACAATATACCCAGCGGGGGATAAATGTCAATAAACTAAAGCCTGCGGGAGGGAACGCTGCAGGATCAATCAGGATATATATTCCTGGGATAAAACCCACCTTCATTATATCGGCTGTAATAATTACATTTCGTAAGTCGTAAGGTAGTCGGCGGATTATATAGCCTCCTGTCTTCTCTTCTCTTCTCTTCTCTTCAAGACGGTTATATAGTACTCGGCTGTAAAGTGTCGGTTCAAGTCAACGGATGACGCCCACGCCATGGTCTCTCGAAGCCAGACGTAAAAATCTTTACCAAACTGTTCGACGAGATGAGCAAACCTATAAAGTTTTGATTTACTACGTGTCATTCTCTCTCTCTTTCTACATCTCCTTTTTTTTCTCCCTCTCCCTGAAACTCTCAGAGAGAAAAGTAACGGGGCGAAAACAAGAAGAAGAAAAAGTTATGGAAAGAAGGGACGAGGTGAATCCATAGAATCCATACGTCGAAAACGATTTAGGATCTCTCGTCACTCGAAGCTTCCGATTCTTTCTGAATTGATGAATTTTCGAAAAGAAAAAAATAAATAAAATAAAATAAAAAATGATAAGGCGTGAGAAAAACGTGCGAATTATTTAAACCATTATTCTCCGAATCGCTTTTTCACCCTACAGCTTCGTCATATTCTCATTACTTTTGATATCATTTAAAATCCAAGAGGAGGTATAACGCCGCGTATATGGATATTGCGTAGAGTATAATAGCCCGGCGGTCGAGGCGCGCCGGCACCGGGTTATTTAAAGTTTTAAGCTCGTCAGTCAGTCCTGCAGCAGGGTTGGGCAAGGCTGTATTTAATAGCTTCTCTCGAGGTTTCTGCGGTTTCCCATCAAACTTCTTCTCGCACGCTAGTAGCCCACAATTTCAACTCGCGCGGACGACGTGTCGAGGACTTCTCATCCTCGTTGTCTCCTACGAGTATCACCGCTGCAGCGAGAAGACCGGGGATCCCGAACGGTAAAAATCACGATTTGAGAATTTTTCGAAATTTGAAATTTGAAATTTGAAATTTGAAATTCAGGCTGTATCGATCTAATCTGAGCCAATAAGAAAGAGGCGGAATATATCTGCGTGAGATTTGGACTATTTGGAAAAAAGAATACAAGTTTCAATGTCCCAAGCTCGAACGTGTATCTGAAAATTCAAAATCGTCTCATTTATCATATTTACTTAGAATATTAATCATCCTTATACTGTCGTATAGAGTCTAGACATGCGTGGGCTCGTATCGTTAAAGAGAAAAGATGATAAAACCTCTCCGTTTATAATCGTCTATTCGTTGTACCCGACGTGGTACGTACGCAACGCTTTCAGAGTAATTCTCACTGTCGGATATACCCGTGTTAGTCGAGGTTCAATGTCGCTTTGCTGTACGGGAACAGAACCCGGGGGACAATTTGTAATCTACCAAAGGGGGATACCGGCCACACATCCGAGAAAAGAGAAAAGCAAAAAGTAAAGAAAAAAAAAAACAAGAAAAAGAAAAATACGAGTGAGAGAGAGAGAGAGTGAATGGAGCCAGAACCCACTTCCCTGCCCACGCGACTCCGTGTTCAATAATTTTTTAACAAACCTATTTACTCTTTCAAGTCACGATCGGTACTGGTACTAAACCCGACTCTCCTCTGCCTATGCATGATGTGTATAGCTGTACGCACGGTTTACGATAATAGAGCATCTGTGCAGCCGAGGAGAAGAATTTCAATGATTTCTTTATCAAATTTTGTCGAATTTTATTCGCAACAAGAAATGATGACTATGAGTAATTTGAATTGTCATTATTTTATTTTTCGCATTATATGTTACAGATGTGAATCATTGAGCGCGAGATCGTAGGAAAGAAGATCTCGACGATTATCGCGATGGAAGGGGGATTGAAGCACCCCAACGATATCGGCTCGGAAACAACCGGCTCGGTTGAGGAAGGCGTTCTCCTCGCCAGGGTACACGTGCCCGAGCTTAACGTCAGCAAGTGTCTTCAGTTCCCAAAGGATCAGCTGGTATGGGACGTCAAACAGCAGTGTCTTGCCTCGCTGCCAAAGGTACGTGCGTCTTCTGATTAGCTTAATTAGCTGAAAAAAAAAAAATGAAAAATGAAAAATAAAAAAAAAAGTAACGTAATCGCGTTTTGCTGTCACTTCGACTTATCTAAAATCTTGTCAATTCTGATTATAAATTCCTAGATTTGTAGAAAAAATTTTTAAAATCGATACCATGTATAATATATTGAATACTAGCCATATGTATAATGTATATATTATACCACTGACACTTTTCGCTATATTAGTATATATATATACCACATTTGCTATATACAATATTCACTGCGGCGTATGTATTTTTGTTTATTTGTTTGTTGTTCAACATGCTTACCTTCGGAAATTAAGGAGGTACAGCATCAATACCCCATTATAAAAATCCTATCCTATAGATATTGTTAAATGTTACATTTTCACCCATATGTTATACGGTTATTGAACACCTCGCATTATTTCGATCCATTCATTTAATATAGAAATTATTTTCATGATAAAAAATCGCTGCCTCGAATGGATTGGCATCAATCATCAATTTTATTCGCATATTATTGAGGTTCGGAATAATGCGACGAAAATATAATTCAAATTCTTTTTTTTTTTCAACCTTTCATCTCCATTTATTTCTATTATCATTTTATCGATCGTTCAATTTTCGTATACAATTATTATCATTATTATGCTTTCTCCAATATTGTTTTTTTTTTTTTTTTTTTTTCTCTCCTTTTTCCTTTTTTCTTTCTCTCTCTCTCATTTTTACTCCTATTATTCTTCGCGAGGCTGACGGTTGTCCCACTGCAGGTATCTATGTAAATTATTCTTCTTCTATACTCACACAAGGTAATTGGTTAATTAATTACGGTTCGCTATTTGTTTCCTCGATTAATTGAAAATTAAATAAAAAAAAAAACACAGAAAACGTTTAATTTTTTATGAATTATACCATATAACCGTGAGCCACGCCGCAAATTACCTCAATAAATGTCTCATATCTCAAAGGAATATATAAATCGTGTCTTTAGTGCCAAAAAGGCATACATACAATTTTAAGCCTTTTTGGTTTTAATCATTCCCTTTTTTTTTTATCAAAATCTCCGTTTCGAGTTATTCTATTGCGAAAGAATCAAAGAAAGAATCATTTTTTTCCATTGCAATTTTATTATTGCATTTTTGGCGTTAGAGACACGATAGAAAAAAAAAAATTTCGAATTTTTTTTTGTAACGCCTTGTCTGATTTGTGGTATTTTTTTTTTTTTTTCTTTGAATTTTTTCCCGCTTAAATCTTCGCACACTTGATGCACTTGGGGGATTGTGTATGTGCGTGATGCGTATATCGACACGAACGTTGCCGTAAAACGTTATCAACATTTTACGAACGTTTAATATTATCCGTAACGTCGGGGCAACTTCTTCACTACGCTTCACCTTCACCTTTACCTTCGCCTTCGCCTACGCCTACGCCTTCGCGCCTTCGCGCCTTCACCTTCACGTCACTTCTTCACTTGATCGCTTCGCCAATCCACACACCACCACCGCCTGGTTATCACCAATCGTTGATTTCGGTGGTTATATGTGGTTATATCTACCCACATACTCCGTCTACGAATACAACAACGTATTCATAAATACTCAACTCGTCTCACCTATATTTCGAGCACCTACCAGGTGGCTACTTGGTACAGGGTATGTTCAATCCACTCACTAATACGCATGCACTTATGGTATAACGGGTTCGAGTTCCAGAATTTTTAACACCTACGAAAGATGAAGAATTTAAATTTCGCATATCAGACCATTCGGAATTTTCAGAAGCTTTGAATTTCGGAATATAACTCAACTCCGGAAGTTCAAAAATCCGAAAAGTTCGATCTATTTCGTAAAATGTGAACACGAAACAATAATTCATTCTAATCTAGACTCTAGACTTCAATTGATGAGATTTTCGAAACGTTTTTTTCTTTTTTTTTTTTTTCCCCAAAAAGATGCGTGATTTTCAAGTTTAGACATTTTTTAAATCTCCGGTGCGTTCTTCGATTTAGAAACGGTTTTTTTTAAATTGATTAATATATAATATATTCATCGTTCGAAACTTTTGAAATTTTCAACTTTAACCCGATCCAGCACTAATTTTTTATCTTTTATTTACTGCACTTTTATTTTTATTTTACAACATCGATTTTTATCAATTATAATATCCAGGCCTCACATATGCGTGTTTCCCACTTTCCTCAAAGAAAAAAAAAAAAAAAAGAAAGAAAAAAAAAAAAACCTCGTTCCAACTTTTCTACTTATCGTTGAATTCCTTTTTTAATTCAAGGGAAAAAAAACGATTGTAGACACTTTTTTTTCTCCGGTACATAGATTTTTGCCTTGAGCGATGTGAGGTCTGTAATATGATAAATGCATGCTGCAAAGGTAGGTAAATTATTCTTAATTATCATGTTTGTTAATAATACACGATTTATATAACGATATTTATTTTATTATTATTATTATTATTACATACGTGTACATGTATTATACTGAGAAATATTAGGTTGGTACAGTATGTGCATACACGTATATATATATATATATATGTATAGTATCCGCTATTGACAAAAGTTGACGATGTCGTCGGAAGTTACACAACTTCGAAGGTCATTTTCGCCAATTTTTTTTTTTTTTTTTTATCTCTTCGTTTTCCTATTTACATAATGGATCGTGTTTTACGTAAACGAAGAACTAAAAGAGGTGATCCCATATACGATACACATATAGATTGAAGAGATAAAAAATAAAATATAAATATATCACTTTATAGAAGATATACGTCGCTACTCTGGAGAATATATATATTACACGGTTTATGGTATACCTAGATGCGATATAAAGGGGGTATATATATTTATGAAACGTGTAATTCAATATCTACACGTATATAATATTTTAATAAAAACAGGCTGCTGCTGCTGCTGCTGTTGCTGTTGCCTGAGATGATAACCCGCCTCCTTTTATAGATTGATAAAAATATTGATCCCACGTATATAGGCACCTATATACACCGCGATTAATAGTTTAGCTTTTTGCTTATCTTCTTGTCAACTAAGATTATAAAATATAGAGGAAGAACTCTGGTGCATCACCATCACCATCATCATCATCATCATCACCTCGCCACCAGTACCACATATATGAGAGTATAATACTACGGCGTGGTCACTTCCGTTTTTACCATTTACTCATCGGTCAACTAAACTGCGTAAGATAAATCATCCCTTTACATACGGTACTAAATTATTTAACAAAAAATCAAAAAAATAACAAAAAATTGACGACACATTGTGCGAAGGAAACAAGCCGTTTCACTCTCCTATACTTTCGGTTTCACCATAATCTTACCTATAAGGTTTTTTGTTCCGATAGTTTCGAGCACGCGTAGTTACAGAAATAATTATTGTTTCACTCGTTGTTCTATCTTACGTAATCCCATTTTTATTTTCTTTCCTTTTTCTTCTATCCTTATTTTATTATCGATCTATTTTCGCGTATGCGAATAGAAATCGTAGGTTTGACCTCGTTGTTTAGATCTACTATATATAGGCATTGTAAATTATTGTTCAGTTTTTCTTCTTCTTCTCTAATTTGAATTTGTATACCTATAAACTGTAACGGTAATCCGGCAAAAATATTGTAAATTTGCTGCAAAAGTATACACGTCGAAAGGTAGAGTTATATCGATGAATAATTTTAAGAGCATTTTAATGGAAACTAATGAGAACCATTATTCCGGACTTTGAAAATATATCGCGATGATAATTATACATCGAAAATGAACGATTCGTCAATACGATTTCTTACAACTTTGTTTACAGCTTCGGGAATTTGGATCAAGGCAATTAAACGAAATATGTAGGCTATCAATTGATCATATATAGATAGGTATACACGAGGGCATATAGTATAGATGTATTTATATATAGTCAATAAATATTTACCCAGAGAGATATATCAGGTGTTGATTACAGGCTGATATAATTTATTCAAACTCGTTCGCGATTAGATTATCTTTTATAGATGATAAGAATCATTAATTTCATTTTTAGCTCTTTAGTGATTATAATTAGCCCGTCGATTTTCACGCCGCAATTTTTTTTGTTCTTCATTTTTGTATCTTTTGTATTTTTTCATAGCCCCGGGTATAGGTCGACGTATTACTGACCTTTGACTCGATCCGATTCCACGGTTTCATTTATCACGACATCGCGGAAGAGCCGTATATACTATATAGAGGTATATATTACATATATTATCTTATATCGACGTTCCTTCTCGGTTCGTTCACTCGTTCACTCGTTCACTCGTTCATTCGCCATTGTTCAAACCGATAGCAACGTAGATGATGCCTCAGGCTTGAATCGGACGATCCTATCGGTACTGAGGGATGATCCGTATCCACGATCACGGATCACGACGATCTTACGCCTCCGCCTCTCAGACTCGCTTCTTCCTTCTTCTTCTTCTTGTTATTTTTATTTTTTTTCACCAGTGTAGAAAACATCGCTTCGGGTAAATAGTTCGCGAACGTTGAAGGCATAGGTGTAAAGGTGCTGTTGAATTTTTGTTCTCATCTCGTCTTTCACTTATTTATACGAAATATAAAAGAAGACTTCGTGATCTGAGTGATAGATGAGAAGAAAAAAAAAAATATATATCAAATAGGCAAAGATTGCGAGGGAAGCAAGATATGGGACTCTCACTCAGAGTAGGGTATTCAGCACCATCGGCACAGTATGTGATCCTTTGAACGAAGTCTCGCATTGCAGCAGCTCGGAGAAGAAGACGAAGACGAAGAAGAAGGGAGTAATCTTGTATTCATGAATTCCCCGAGCTAGTTCGTGAAGCAAAAGTTAACCAAACCTCTTTCGGATATCTGCGCGCAAACCCTCGAGCTAAAAATTTCAGTCTTTCGTATACGTATGAATTTATACACACCGAGGAACGTATAAAATTCCGTATTACTTTCTTCCCCGGGGGTCGTGGTCAGCTCTGCAGGTAAAAATCAAATAAATTTTAAATCACCGTGCCGAAGGAGTTAATGCAGCGTCGATGATCGTTTATTGTATCGAAGATATGACATTTTCAAATCATTTCTCAAACCTAGCTGCGGTCTCAAGTATTGATGGCGATCTAACTTGGGTACCGTATTCCCATTTCTTTTCATTTTTTCTTTCATTTTATTATATATATATATACTAAAGATCCTGTTCTCGTCCCATCCCCGACGCCTTCAAGTCGCCCTGAGATTATACAAACCGTGCAATTTCCTTGTCCGGACAAACACGATTTACTGCTACTTGATTCGCGTATCAAGGAGATCGAGAAATCGTCACAGTAAATAATTTACGATTAAGATATGTTTTATCTATACGGGTTGAAAGTTGCTTCGTATACCTAAATCCTGCAAAAATTAAACCACCGGGAACTTTTACTTTCTTTTATTTATTTATTTTTTTTTTTTCGAGAAAGAAACGGTGGAAGCCATTCCTTAACGTTTTACGAGGATAAGGTACCCCGCACATTCGCCCTAGTATATACCTACCTACCTACTCGGACAATCACCTTCCTTCTTCGGGCAAAACGAACCCATGCCTAGGACGATGAACGAGGAGCCTTTTAGTACCATACGCGATATTCTTAAGTGGGTGTTCAGCCCTCAGAGTCTTTTGCCCCCATTTCTTTCTCCACTTATTTTCTCGTGTTTGAAGTTGGGGCTGCGTTGAGGTTCGAAAATCGTTTTCAAACGATTCTGAATTTTTCGGGATTCTTCGAATCCCCGGAACTTGGACCCGGCCCCAACCGCTGATTTATTTATTATACTTATTCACGGCGTATTGAGCAAAAGGATCTGCGTCTGCACAAAGAAACAGGGAAAAAAACGCGCTACGACTAGGTCCGGGATCTTCAGGATATCTTTAGGACCCTGATAATCACCGGTATCTTATTGTTAGTTAAAAATCCATTTCAAAGCCTCTATTTTATCTCCCAGCTGTTAAGGCGCCGATAGTTGTTTGTAATTATTGTCAGCTAAACCATAATAACCCAGTGTAGTAACCCTAATAAGATAAGTGCGGTACTTAACGGGCGATGAACTGGTTCTTCTATTCACTACAGCATACCGCAATTTATTCACCCAGACCCCGTGGGAGTGGTATTATTCATTCGGCAAATCGCGGTCCTGCAGCAGCCTCTTCGCCATCAGGTAGTAGGCAGTACCCACCTACCTCCGCAGCCATCGATTTTACGACTAAATAAACCGTTTATCTTCTTTATTTATCGGTTCTAACTCGACTGCAACCGCTTTTCGTTATTTTTTTAGATTCGCGAAAAGAGGGATGAAAGAGTAAATGAAAATAGTCATAATTACAGAACCTGTGTCGGCCCTCTGCCTACGACATGCAGGGCATGGACGTCGTCGTTTACATTGTCCACACACGATGATCGATCGCCGTTTATATACCGAGAGATTAAATTCCTGTTATTATTATATACGAGGCATAGTGATCGTAGGGAAAAAGATTAATTACACTTTATGCGACATCATCCCGATTCCTACGATTTGCATATACCTACGTACGCGTGTATACGTAGTAGGTATATATAGTAGGTACCCACCTTATCGTCGCCGCGAGATCGGCTCGCTCAGATATCTATAATAGACCGTGTGTAATACCTTCGTAGTTATGGACGCTCGCGATTGTACAATGCTAACAGACCGACCTTATGCTAAGTAGGCATCAATCAAATCCTATTGAATCATGATGAAAATACATTCCATATACGGACTGGACCGGACTGGACTGGACCGCAGACTGGTCCCGGTCGATGCCCGATTATTTCTCTCGTACGCCGATGTTCGACGCTGCTTTAATATGAATAGTGAAAAAAAAAAAAAATTCATCCCGTGGAGGAAAAAAATTAGAAAAAAAAAAAAACGCGACGGAGTGAAGGGATTTCAAATTTGTGATCCTATTTCCGTCCGTTTCTGTTTCTGCAGAAACGGAAGCATGTAATATCATCGTGTATTCTGCGGATTTAATGTATGTGAGAATAATGGGAGATGAGAAATACCGACTTTATATGGACAATCGCGTTTCTGTTTTTTAGTACACGTATACCTAAGTCGAGTTTTCGTTGTTAATTAGAAATTTGACAGACGTGTAAATATCCGGTGGAACAGAGGTGTGTAGGTACGGTCTGATCCGAACTCGGCTCTACGGTATATTAAATCATCGATTGAATGAATGAAGGGACGACGGGAGCGAGCGAGCGAGTTGCGACGTTAATCACAACCATATAGCGAAACGGTTTCGAATCAATTTTCAATATCCGCGATGTTATTGACAGTTTATTTCATGCAGATTCGAACGAAGTCCAGTTTGCAGAAACGAATATCAAAATCGTATATGAACTCGATGCAGAACCCATCGAATACGTGATTCGCTATGGACAGATGAACGGACCGAGTCATTTCCAGTTCAATTTATCAAACAGCCTCCCAGGTAACTCTACCGGAAGATGTACATACTGCCTCTCACGCTAACGACGTAGTTAACGGTTTTGATTAAAATTTACGAATCCCGAATCCCCCCCCACCCACCCACCTTCTCGGCTATGGCTATACCCGGTATAATACATACACCTAATGTATATCGGTATTCTTATACCATTCATTAAATTCATTCGTTCCGTATTTCTCCGGCCAAAAAAGAAAAAGAAAAAGGAAAAAAATAAAATAACAGAGAAAAACTCTCGGTTCGACAATAATTGACGAGGGATTTTAAATAAGCTTTTTATTTTACTTCATTAGACTCGAATTTTATTTAAAAAAAAAATAACAATACCGCTTTTCATTTGGCTCTAAATTTACGATTTTGTCAATATTACAGAAATTTTTCAAAAAAATTTTATATTTTCCCGATTAATACGATTTTTTTCTCATATGGCTTGTTAAGATATTCGTACTTTTTAACTCGAGTATACTCCGGTTACTCTCTGTCTCTCTCTCTCTCTCTCTTCCTTTCTCTTGACAATAAGACTCTTTCCCACCGGTTTGGTAAGGATTTAACTGACTATACAGGTAACGGTCTTTTTTTTCTTCTCTTTTTTTTTTTTTATTTGATTCATTTTTTTTTTTTTTTTTTTTTATTTCATCGGAGATACGAAACTGTCGCAGAATCGAAGAACGAAAATAAGAAGAAAAATTACGAATAAGAAAAAGGAGAGATCTCTCGCGCAAGACTACTATGTACGAGGAAAGGAGAAAAATAAAAATAAGAATAAGAATAAGAAGAAATACAATAAGAAGTGACTCGGAGAATAATTATTCGGGTTGGGCAAAAAACAAATGGGGGAATCGCATTGTTATACCTTGTCGGGAATCGGGTATACTTATAGGTTCACTGACCCGAGTTTGACCCTTCTTTCGACCCCCTACCACCCTCCCATATGGTTGTCTATGTTGCGTCTATAATGGAGAAATCATATTGTTTTTAAACATTGGAAACAATCATATCAGTCGATAGTTGGAAAAACGAAAAACGAAAAACGAAAAAATTAGTAGAGACTGCAGCGGATACATCCTTGATATGCATGTGTGTATAAAGCTGGGTCGGAACAGTCCGTAATTCGTAATGCTGGACTTGGGGATCATCGGCATGCTGCGAAGACCCGTAATTCCTGTAATAAGGTCATTATCATAGATGACTCCTAGGCTCTCGGTTAATAAAAGAAAAGGAGTCCTTTTACTACATCCTTCGGGTGTGGGATAGAGATATACATTATGGACATAGGCAGAGGCAGACGTATACCTTGTAGACGATGTTAGGACGACAGCCTAACTAGCTTACTTCGTAAACTCTACGTGCCTATAACTATACCTACCTATGCCTACCTATATTTCGCAACTACCATTACAACTACGAACGAACGTAGGAACGAAACGACGACGGTCATTCTCTGGCCAATTTGCATTCTAAAGATAGGCTGCTCTCTCGGAATGACGAAAGGATAGCTTAGATACCAGCTCTTATAAACCTGTGCCACAGGGGAGCTAGGACACTCGTCATCCCTCACTTGAACATATATTATTATAATCATCGTATGGTTGACAGGCAGCCTCGGGTATCGGCTAACTAATTACCGATTATCATACATTCGTGCAAACCACGGTATGATCGCGGGAAGGTGTTTCAACGCGATGAAGAGAGAAGAACTGTACCGGGTATATAGGTGCGTGTTAACACTTCGACGTATGCATGCATACATACGTACAGAGATGATTGATTAATCGCGGAGATCACCGGATCGAAATATACTAACGATTGACGGTTTTTGGAAAGGGTATTAATTTCCCCAAATTTCAAAATTACTGATTCAAGTATATAAATAAAATTCGATTTTCGAAATCGAATCTATAATTTCGAAACTGTATCGTATAGGCATGTGTATAGGTGAGTGCGTGGTTTGTACAACAACTTTGTGACTCCGTGGTCTGCGCCAGAGTAGTATAGTGATGCAGAAGGCAACGTCAGGTCATGTCTCGTGAATCGAGAACAGGTTCGTTGAAAAAGCGGTGATTCTGTGGTTTCGTTTCTCCATTGGACGTGACTGTCGTTTAAACTTTGATATACATCATCTCGATTCGGTAATACCGATTTGCTTGCCAATGACCTTCTCCGACGCTTCCGCGTCTCACTTATCATCCACGCTGTTCCTCGTTCTGATGCTGTAGAGCTGATCATAGGCGAAGAGAACTTCGCGATATACTTTAAAACGTTTTGAAAAAAGAAAATAAAAATTAAAAAAATCAAACGTAAGTGATGATCTGCTCCAAAATCGAAATTTAATCAACATGTTGGTCCATAATTCAAAAAATTTAATGATTTTTTCTTATTTCTGTTTCCTTTATTTTTTTATTTTATCTTCTTTCCTTTTTCGTTTTTTTTTTTTTTTTCTTCTCTTATTTGGGTATTAGAACGAATTGAAAGATCGTTGGTTATTTCGAAACTAAGTTAGACCCGAGAGAATGTGTGCAGTATGTGAGGGAAGTTTTTTTTTTTCTTCTTCTTTTTTCTTTTTTTTTTTTTTTTTTTCAAACCCTGTAGACACGTACCCATACAACCTTATAAACGCGTTGTGAATCGGGTGTAAATCCCATACGAGACAATATATATGTATATATATGTATAACGAAGTAAAATGAGATGAAGAAAAAATAAAGCAAAAAAAAAAAAAAGAAAAAGAAAGACCTAGGAAGAATTAGGAGAGGAAGGAGGTGCAGGGAAAAACCTAAGGGATAATAAAGAAAAACAAGTTTAAAAGCTGAGGTGAGAAAGAGACGGACAAATAAATATATAGAGAGAGAGAGAAAGGATCTGTAGAGACGCCTAAGGCTCTCTACGTAGGAGAAATTTATTAGATTCCAAGAACGAAGACGCCTGATATCGAAAATAAATATAAAAATACCCTTTTTTTTTTTTTTTTTCTTCTTTCCATTACTACCAGGGTGGTGGTAATCAGTTTTCGGTATCGTATCGGGAAGAAGCAATGTCTTACAACCATAGGTACCCACAGTTTGCGTTATTACGTTAACTTATTACCATCGTCAGTATCTTTTCTTCTATTACCGTTTCTTCCTTCTATTTTTCGGATTCTACTTTTCTTTTCTTTTCTTTTCTTTTTTTTTCTTTTCTCACCTAAACCTCTCGGTAATTTTTTTTTTTTTTTTTCTTTCTCTTTTTTCTTTTCTCACTCCGAAGTTCTTTATACGTTGAAATTTAACCAGCCACGTTAAAGTCGACGTAAAAGTTCTCCTTCCCACGCGATTCTAACATTAATCGATATAGGCAGTACTTGTGCTTGCAACTAAAGGAAAGAACCCTCTATGCCTATGGCTACGACGACGTTCCTCTGCTCCAGACGACGCCAACACTCGACGTCTCGACGCCACCCCTATTACAATACTATACCTAGGTATATAACTACGTATACGTACGAATATCAAACATACTTTCGCCGTCCTTTTTTTTTTTTCTCAAATTTACATTTTTATCATATTTTCCCGTTCAGAATTAGAAATTTCATCTCCTCGTCTCTTATATCGGCGCACGGCGGTTCCGATTTATCGATCTCTTTATTTCTTTATTTATTTATTCTTCTTCTTCTTCTCTAACCTCTCGAGGTATATTATATAGCTAGTTACACCAGTACCGCATCGGAGAAGCTGCATCAGCGTCAGCATCAGCATCAGCATCAGCATCATCGCTATATCTAAACCAAGTTACGTAAATCGTATGAGCAAGCCGTTCGTAACGCTTGATGGTGCCCGAAGGGGTATAGGTATAGGTACCTAGTCGGTGTCCTTTACAACATCGTAGTTTATCGCAGTTTACAGCTTGACAACACGCGATCTGTTGGTATAAGTGTAATATAAGAATCGTATAGAGACTGCGATGTGTACGCAGAAATATGAGTCACTATAATCGAGATTAAACGTATAATACCAGCTAAGGGGGCTAAGCTGGTATGAGAAAACTGGAGTCTGCAGCAACGTGCGAAAAAAAAAAAATGCATCAATCATTCGAAATTCGAAATTTCAATATTAACGTCCAGCTGGTTTTTCAAATGGTATATTTTTACGTCTTACATCGTTTAAATTCTAATTAACATTGCATCGAAATTCGAATATGACCGAATCAAGGATACCCCAATTACGTATAGAGATAAGGATAAGCGAGTGAAATTTTTTTCTTCCATCGTATCCCGTGAATGATCGTCGATGACTCGTTCATTCACAGTTTAACAATAACTCTTGCATACCTATATACAACACTTTTACGTTTATAATATATTACGCGCCTCGAGGTTTATGATAACAGTCTCGATCCGCTCGCGTCTAGAATCTAATCTAATCGATGTCTAAGAGTTAAGCTTAAAGCCACTTGAAATCTATTGAAGAAAATAGTGTATTATCTTTATTTCTATCCTACGTATACCTAGTCCGAGTATTCAATTTCCAGAATCGTATACATAACACACATTCTGGTATTTGATATTAAAATTTCCATAGATTTTCAGGTATAAATTAGTCATTATAATTCCACGATCGCTAATTCACGGAGGATAAACTCCCGCGGCTTTTTATAATTCATACGTAGATATACACGCGAGTATATACAGGTATACATACTATAACTACGTATACGTATAATACATGTAAAAGATTCGAGAATTAATATGCATGAGCACCAGTCTCTCGCGGCACTGGTAGACTAATAAATCAACCAAAAACATTCTATACCGCGAGCGTTGCGTTCTACATGCTCATGTTAAAATGTTATATCTGAACCATATCATAGTTTCAGGTATGTGTGGGTGTGTGTAGATAATTCAGCAGGGGAATTACGAGTAATTGTATCAACAGTGTCATCGATTATTTGTTCTCAATTTTTTTTTTTATCATCATTTTCTTATTTTTCGTAGATTTAAAGTACCGGCTCTTAAAACGCCCTCGAAATCGGTATCGTTGTAATTCTTTCATGATACATATTCCGCGCGTGCTCACTCTCCGCGGTATTGTATCGTATCGTATCTGTCGCATTGTGTTGTATTGTCCTTTACCGTTGTAGGATGATTATTAGGGACGCGTCAAACTCATTGTTATAACCAACGGTATAATATGATGGTGATATGGGTAGGTAGGTATAAATACATATATGTATACGTATCAGGCTGGTCCGTAATTCGGTAATATTCGAATTTAAATACTCCCACGAGTCAGATCGTCTCCGAATATATAGAAAATAAAAATAAAGTCAAAACCCCAGGTTCCTATCTCTATAGAGGCAAGGAGTGTACCAAGTTCCAGATTTTTCAGAGCTATACCTACTGCGGTAGGATGAAAAAAAATAAACCGCGAAATGTCAGAAATCGAGTTTTATTGAAATCGGAAAATTCGAACGCCTCAGGGCGGTACTTAGGGTTGAGGTAGGAACCTGGGACTTTGGCTACGTTCTTTTGCACATTTTTCACGACGTCCTGCCCCATGGGAGCAGTGAAATTCAAAAACGATTAAATCAGGGAGGACCCTAATATATACCGATATGTAACGGTAGTCGGCACGTGGACGAGGTCAAAATACCTACCTTTAATACCTTTGGTAGATACCTTGCCTTGCCTTACCTTGCCTTGACTCGACTCGACTCTCCGGGACTTTACGACTTTAATACCTTAAGTTTCACGATCTAAAGTAGCTTATATACTATAATTAGGCTTTTCTTAATAGGATTTAACTCTCGGTATAATACGTTATAACATTGATTTAACGGCTCGCTCAGTCGAATGAAAAATAGAACACAGAGCGTCTCGTTTACCTATTTCCTTCAATTTATTTGAGTTTTTTTTTTTTTTTTTTTTCCCCGATAGAAATTCTTCAATGCAATAATATATCTACCTGTCTATCTACCCTCGTAGTGGGGGAAAAAGTCGGGCTTTTATACAGGCAAAAGGTAAAAAAAAAAGGCGTCGTCCTGGTTCAAAAGCTGTGCGTTTAAATATATCACGCAGCTCGCAGGCGTCGCGTCGCGTCGCGTCGCGTCTCACTGGTGTGCTTACCTGATCAAAAGAGAACTTTCAGTTTTTATCGTAACTGGTTTTTAACGTGAAAGTAACTTGCGCTTTTTGCCCGAGGCATCGAAGCGCGCGTAAGGCTTTGTAAATTTATTTATTTATTTTTTTTTCGTTTCTTCTTTGCCCCCTATTTTACTTTTCTTCTTCTTCTTCGTTTAATATTTCGATTTCTTTTTTCTCAACTTTTTATCGAAGAATAATACAGATTGTCATACGATAAAAATATCCTGTATTATTTTTGTTTAAATAGCTTTTTATTAAATGACGAAATTTTTACGGAGACGTGGACCGTAAATCATCCGGTTTATACGCGGTCATGCGTCGTTACTTTTATATTGATCGACGATCTATAAAAATAAGAATAAAAATGAAAATTGCGAAACCCTTACTGAATGAAAATTACAGGTTTTGCATGCATCTTTATATAAATAATGGAGCTGGGTCAAAGTTCCGAATTTGTCGAATAAAAATTCCCAATTTGTTTTGAGACAATTTCGGATATTCCGAAACGTTGTAATTTAGAACACTAGAATTCCGAAGGTTCAAATATATAAAAATTTCGGCCTAGCTTGTTCGGAACTTTAACCCGGCCCCACGATGATCAATCGATTGATCGATCGCGTCTCTGATAAATTTTCAGATATTTTTTCTCACCGCATGTTTATCTTCGACTTCGTTATGTTGTATATAATTTATTTTGAAACGAATATGAGAAGAAAAAAACAAAATGATGCATACGTGCGTGACGAAATGTAATTTTGTAATTTATCTGTTATTACAGGAACTCAAGGAAAGCTTCAACTATGGACTATTCTGTCCACCAGTTAATGGAAAGGCGGGAAAATTCCTTGACGAAGAACGTCGCCTGGGGGATTATCCGTTTAACGGACCGGTCGGATACCTCGAGGTATATATTATTACGTTATACCTATTGTCCTTCCCGTATTTCAGACGAAAAAAAATCTTCCCCTTATTCGTCCCGATTTACATATTCATTGAAATATTATTAAATTTGAAAATTTTTAATTGAAAACAGACGAGAGAAGGAAAGAAGAAAAAAGAATAATAACTTTAAACTTGAAAATATGTTTTTTCCCTTCGCTTCTCATCCCCGAGGGCAGAGACGACCTTAATGCCTCTTTCATTTCTCCACGATCGTTTGGTCGTTTAACAATAAGAAACCGGAGGTCCCACGTCGTTCGTATTCTTTATAAAACGATCAGATATAAATATCCTATATCGATACGAAAAGTTAACAAGACCTGGATGCGGATGCCCCAGCTACGTAGGTAGGCACACAAGTTATGTTTCGTAACAACTATCGGAGCTAGTTTTGTCTCGGGCGCGGTACGTACTATACATACATACGCACGTATATATACGTATACACATATAAAATGTAAAGAAATGTTCTCCTGCCAACGGGAGAAAGTCCCGGGGGCTATTCGAGGACGATGCAATCCGGTAGGATTAACGGGATGAGAAGAAAACATTTTCTTTCAAATTCTCGGATTTTTTTTTTTCTTCATTTATAAATTTTACTCTTTCGCGGATTCAAAATCATTGCCTGGTTAATACAATACATCGTCACGCGCGTTTTTCGTTTCATTTAATTTTTTTTTTTTTTTTTTTTTTCCGGCTCAGTTTTCTTTTTTACGTATGTACAGAGATAGATGCGTATCTTTATCGAGTTTCAAGATTTCATCTCGTCGGAAGAAATTCTTTTTTCCTTTTCGTCAGCGAAACTCAAGGCGTGCCGACGACTACGAGCTATTCTATACTATTCTATTCTATTCTATTCTATTCTGTTAAATTCTTCATCTCTGTCTCTCCGGGCATCCGGTGCAAGAGTTCGAGTATAACCGGAGGTTCCACAATCTCCGTGCTTAGGTCGACAAATATTTTCACCGTATTTATGATTGTTATGAATTTTTATCTCATCAGACTCTAGATAAGCCCTACTTCGAAAATAAAACCGAGGCAAAAAAAAAGTAAAGCTTCTGTATAATTCAATAGAAATTCTCTCACGAAACTGGAAAGAGATTTCATTCTCGTTAGATTCAGCTACGCCTACCTACTATACATCATAGCTAATCGTGCGGAATGAAATTTACCGTTCACGTTATCGGACTGTGCAAAAAAGAAAGGGAAAAAAAAAAATATATATATATATAGTATATTTACGGGGTATTTGATACGCACAGATTTATAGATTGATTGACTACTGACTGACTGACTTAATGCGGTTTATGCGATCTCCGAGTAGTATAACAGAGCTAAATAACGCGCGGCTTGACCGTCTCCTCGATTATCTCCGTACCAAGATCTCAGGAGTCTGAGGCCTGGGCTCTGCACCAGGAAAAGGTGCGCACCGTTAGAATCCCGAGTTCTGTACTAGCTCTATACATCCAGTCAACCGCATCCGCTGGTCAATATCCGATTGTATATTCGTCTATCTAACATTTATTCGCTAGCGGCTATAGATACCCATTACTTCCCCTTGTCCCTTTCTTATTCCCATTATTTCGCTTGTACCTATCTACCTACATGCACAAACGCATCATCTTCCCTCTCCATCGTATTTCCATCTCCTAATTCGCGATGTAAACAAATCCAAAAAATTACCAAGTGGAACAACGAATGATTACCCATTAAAAAATCGTTCAACAGTTGAAGTACAAAAGACGCGTGTACAAGATGCTCCATTTGGACGAGAAGCAATTGAAAGCAATGCACACGAGAGCGAATCTTCGAAGACTGTTGGATTACGTGGCCAATAGCCAGGTAGAAAAGATAGCGAAAATGTGCAGCAAAGGATTGGATCCCAATTTTCATTGTCAGGAATCTGGTGGTAAGTGTGTTTCTTCGTAAATTCCTGCAGCAGAAATTCAACTGTGCCAATGAAACGGGAGCTTAATTAATCTGCTTAATTTTTGACTAATTTTAAACCCAGAAACACCGCTGACGCTGGCAGCTACTCTCAAGAAACCCTCAAAGGTGATAATAGCTCTTGTGAACGGCGGAGCCCTCCTAGACTATAGAACAAAGGAAGGGTTGACCGCGATGCATAGAGCTGTTGAAAGAAATAGCTTAGACGCTGTGAAAACCCTCCTGGAATTAGGCGCCAGTCCTAATTACAAGGACACCAAAGGCCTCACACCACTCTACTACAGCGTTATATACAAGACGGATCCCATGCTCTGTGAAACTCTGCTTCATGATCACGCTACTATCGGTGCTCAAGATCTTCAAGGGTGGCAGGAGGTGCATCAGGTATATATAAAGAGATGCATTGATGATGCAGACACTAGAGTCCCATTGAAACACGCTTATTACTTGTGTTTCAGTATCTGGGATGTAACCAGTCTGATTTAGATAATTTTTAACACTCTTTTCGTCATTTCAGGCTTGTAGAAATAACTTGGTACAACATCTGGATCATCTTCTTTTCTACGGAGCTGATATGAACGCAAGAAACGCGTCTGGGAATACACCGCTTCACGTATGCGCTGTTAACAATACAGACTCATCTTGCATTCGTCAACTTCTTTTCAGAGGTGCTCAAAAAGACAGTCTCAACTATGCTAATCAAACGCCTTATCAGGTAGCTGTTATCGCTGGTAATATGGATCTGGCGGAAGTTATTAAAAATTATCAAGCTGAAGAAGTCGGTGAGTCTATAAAACTCTCAGTAATAAACAGCATGCTAGACGATCATTTGAATTTGTCATGAAACATCCTTGTTTTCGTACAAAATCTATTATACAATCATACTTCTTACTTCTCTTCATTGAATCGAAGCTATAATTTGACCTTTCAACTTTTGCCAAAAAGAAATGCTGCAGTTTTGAAATTTTTTCTACCTAAAATTCGTCTGAAATTCTTTTTGAAATAACTTCAAACTTACATTCTAATCAAATTCGACATATAAAAAATGATAGAATGACCGAAATCATCGTAAATCCATTTATATTTGTTTGTTGCTTGGCACGAGCATGAGCACGCCATTAGTTTCTCTGGTATAATAATAAATAGCTAGATATTTCAGAATGATTATAAATTGACAGTAGACAGTAGCCCTTTTACCAAGTGATCAAGCGTAACTGTAACAACGTGATAAATATGAAGTTATTTTTGTGTGTGGGATTTGGTGGTGATGGTTGTCCGTCCAATTTTTTATACTATTCATTTTTGTCGTAAATTATAATATGGTATACATGAACCATTTCAAATAATATGTAAATTAGATCACTCGTAGATTATTATGATGAATTATCTTTCATTTTTTTCTTAATGCAACTGCAGTCCACTGGTCATATTGGCCAATAATTAAATTTCTGTACCCATCGAGAAAAGGACTTATAAGAGAGATGTTCAATAATATGCATTTTATAATCTGGATTCAATACGAAACTCCATTATTTCTCTTGAATCATTATCAAATATAAGTAAAGCACAGTTTCTTTGTGAAAAATAAGAATTCCTAACATTTTTTCATGCGATGCATATAACAGGAGAGATTTATGCTTATTGGCTTTTGGTAATATCATCAACTAACAATAATTGCTAACATTTTATATCCAATCCCAATGGACTGCGGAGGTATGGTGTGCATTGATTACCAGCTTAATTGTACCGTATAATGTCAAAGTATGAACTCCATAACTATGAACTCCAACTTTTGTTACTAATTCTTTGTATTCAATATGTATACTTATAGAATATCTATAAATGTATACATATACCTATATTATATTGTATCGTACAAAACAGATACAAATATACTTATGTGCGACTAAATAAATAAATTAATTAATTGATTGATTGCGCTTCACTGCTTTGTAATATATTAAAATTATTATTATCATTAATCATTATTATTATTATTATTATTATCGTTGTTAAAGATTGTACGTGTATCAAGTGTGCAAAAGTATAGCTTATGGTGTATCTACACATACGTAATTTGCTTTTATTTCACACAACGTGCACACCACGCCAAATTCGTTTTTATTTAATCACTTTAAATACTGCATATTATCTAGAGATCCTGATTATCTAAAGTCTTACAATTCACACTTTGGCAAAGCTCGATCTATTCCAATCAATTTTTATCTATGTTCGGTCAGACAGAGGAGAAATAAAAAATGAAGAATACACAGCAGGAAAACTGTACGACGTTGATACACAAAGCATTAATTGCACCCGCACTATGATAAAGTAATTCTCATAATGTTTGATAAGTTTCGTAAATAATCTTGTGACTTGTGACCCAGAGGATCTATGATGCGTATATTTGACCCTATACCTATGTATAGATATTGATCTGTATAATATATGTGATAGAAGTTAAGCTGAATACTTGTAAGGCTAAGTAATCTTTTATTTACTTACCCTTGCAACCTCCTTTTACAGTACCATTTAAAGGCCCTCCACGCTACAACCCGAAACGCCGTTCTATGGCTTTTGGCGGTATGACAACGAGCTGTTCGGCTAGCAACCTGGGAACCCTTACTAGAATACCGTCTTCAGATCAACAGCATAACTTAACGGGTAATCTGATCACAAGGACAATGTCTGTCGAAGAATATAGTACCGGTACTTTGACCAGAATACCATACGCAGAGACGTGTGGAAGTGCTACTAATACCATCGCCAGAACTCCGTCCTCAGAAGAATACGACACTGCAACATTGACCAGGATTCCATCTATCGAACAATACAACAATGGAATTATGGTGTCCAGGATCACATCCAATGAACAATATCCGGCTATGAATATAAGCGAACTGCATAAGCACAGCCTAAACAGATTTCCGTCCATGGACCAAAGCCTTGGTACATCTAGAACAGAGTTTGGAACACTCCAGAGGATACCGTCCGAACAACACATAGGAACTCTGACTAGAATACAACCTGAACAGCCTAATCTTGGCACCCTAACTAGAACCGAACAGTTGAATACTCTCAACCGGATACCGTCCGAATACCAGAATCCTAATAGCTTAAGAGATCCTAACACAAGGTAAGCATAAACTGTCTTTGCATTTGGTAAAAAAAAATTGTGTGGTTGATATAAAAACGAAATACATTCAGGTTTAATCCGGTCTAAAAATTCGATAAGAGGGGGATGTAAACGTGCATGATCAATGGTTTATGATATAGGGTCTTCTACTTTCGAAAGCTGAAAGATTAAAAAATAAACTGTAGCGCAGCTAAATAACACGTGGTTTTCAATCTGGGAAAGTAATTTGAGTAATTTTAAGGTGAAATAACAGTTTAGCTAAAGTCAGAACTGTGTACGAATGCGATTGAATGTGATAGTAAAGTTGAATTATCGATATTGCAAAGACAATTTATGCTGATTTGGAAATGCGTAAAACCAATTTCAAGATTCCCACCCGCGGAGCACTATCAGAACCTAAGAATTGAAGGACTCTCAAGGTTGCAAGAGCATAGGATCGAGTTACAACATCGTTTGGACATTCATAGGACGATGGAACTTCCCCCATCTCCATCCCCAAGTAGTAGAAGTCTCGCCCCATTCAGCTCTGCTAGTTCTAGTCTATCCGAGGGCAGCAATCAACCGTCTGGTGAAGACTCAGCCAGCATAGTCACAGGTACAAGTCTTTTTTTCACATTATTTTTCAATCATTTAATATCCCAAGAGACTCCGCCGAGACTCTAATACCATGTGACATTGTTATATAATAAAGAATATCTTTGCTCAGGACTGATAGATTATATGGTATGGCCGACTTTATACATATGTCTATTACGTACCTTTAAAGAAATGTGAAGCCCGAGGTAGGAAATATCAGTTTAGAAAGGAGGAATAGTATTGGATAAAGAAAGAGACGCCACAAAAATGAATATCTTATTTTATTCACTGTGTTGTTTGAAAGGAATGATTAAAAGTTTTATTGAAATTCCGTGATTTTGATCATTTATTTGGTACTTGAGCCATCACCACCAATATAAATTCTACTATACACATTAATAAGTATAATATGCATGTGTGTTAAATGTCTCTGAAAGGGATGTTCATTTTTTATCAATGGCCTAGGCTTTAGCAGTAATCGTCAATCAGGTAAATTTTATAAAATTAATATCTGTTATAGGTGATATGTTTATACATACTATATAGTAGTACCCTATATATTATAATACTGCATATATAAATTTATAGAATTTATTCACACGTTTAAATAATGAATATAACATACAATGATTATATATTGTTCTATTAACTCTTGCCTTGCATGTAGTCCTTGAAATTCATTCACTACTTTCTCAAAAATGATTGCAATTACCCATTGCTTTTTATCTGTTACAATTACATAGTCTCACGTTACATTCTAGCCATCATTTATCCATATTTCTTCACTCGGATTGTAGCTTTATCCTTTGCCAATATCTTGACGTCATTTAATTGTTATGTGAAACAAATGTTGAAACTGACCAATACATTTATATAAACATATTAACAAGAAATAAGATGCCCGTATAGTTAAATGCATTTTGTTTTCTACTAGCTCACACGATTATAAATTATATAAATAATGCTTCTTTATTCGCATTCAACACTCAATACTTTCATCGCTAATGCCTTGCTTCTTTTCAATTATTTCAGATAAAAGCTTGGGCGATACGGCCTCAGATGTTATCAGCGATAGCTCTGGCGTTGGCACATCCCAATCAGACACAACAAACTCCCTGTCGATTCCTGGAACTACGGTAGTTTGTGTCGAAAGTTACAATACTGGTATTAACGGGCATCTCACTATCAACCAAGGGGATATTCTCGAAGGTATATATCTCTCCTGGCCTTAACCATATAATTTTTTTGATATTTTCGATATCAATACGAAGTTCCGAAGTTTATATGGACATTATATTGTTTTTTGAATAGTCACGGGAGCCACGGACTGTGGATTGTTAGAGGGAGTGCTTAGAGGACAAGGAACTGGCCTATTCCCAGCGCATTGCGTCCAAGAAGTGCGACTACGACATACGAACATTCCACTAGGTCCACAAACGACCAGAGAAGGTCGAAACAGAGTACTAGGTCGCAGAGAGTCGCAGCATAAATACTTTGCTACGGCTCCTCGTTTAAAGAAACCGTAAGACATGATTTCTTCGATATTACACAGTCTGAATAGAATTATATGCTTCAATCATTCTTCCACTGTTTATACCACTACAGAGTAACAACGGAACCACGTACAGTTGTGCTACACAGATCAAGAAAAGGCTTTGGCTTTGTATTACGCGGGGCAAAAGCCACCTCGCCATTGATGGAGCTGACTCCGTCGACCAGGTATCCAGCTCTGCAGTATCTCGACGATGTAGATCAAGGAGGTGTCGCAGATATCGCTGGTCTGAAAAAGGGAGATTATTTAATCCAGGTAATGCAAAGTTGTGGACTTTGAATCTGTTAGAGAAAAAATACGGAACTCCAAGAACTCTAATCATAATAATGTCTTTATCTTCAGATAAATGGAGAAGATGTGACGACAGCTTCTCACGAGCACGTTGTTGATCTGATCAGAAAATCTGGTGAGCTTGTAAGGATGTGTGTTGTATCAGCTGTAGTCGGTCTTCCAAATTCTCAGTCCGCAGCAGCTTTACCAATTAGTCAGCCAATTCAGCGACAATATGCAACATTGCCGCGTAAGGGAAGCAACAACGTTGTGATTGGCGGTACGCTAGGTAGATCGCCGGCTCCAATGCCACCCAGGAGAGATCCTAAGACAACATTGAGCGTTGGAAGGGCAAGAGCTAGATCTATGGTAGCTGGACTGGGTGAGTTATTCTTCATTTAGTTTTCGTGATTGAATGATCGGTCTGATCATAGAAAACCGGGCTAATCATTATTTTGTATCACGCACAGAAGGAGGCGGGGAGAAAGATGAGAGAGACGAAATAACTTCAACAGGAGCAAAGTCCAGTAGTGCTGAATCAATTCATTTGCCTCAGCAACCATCGACCGGATCAAATACTGGTCAAAGTACACCCGTCCAACCAAGAACTGCTAGTATTCGTTCTAGACCAACATCCAGCCGTATTACTGCTGCTGAACTTGAGGTAAGCAGAGTATAATCCCAGAAGCATGTTTGCTTGTATCATTTTTTTTTAATTCTATTTGATTTTTTACCCACTTTGCATCACTTGATATGAGATACGCAACTACAGATCTGATATACAAGGCACAAGGGTACATTTCACATGGATGTGCAAGCAGAATGGCATTTCTTTTCTAAATTCTGATACCAGACACTTATCTCGACTCACAATAAAACTCTGCAGACTTATTATACAAGCTTTGCACACGAATGTACCTAGACTTACAATTTTCTTATAGGAATTGTTCCAGCGACAACAAGGAAGCGCTACTGGTCAGTATGGATCGTCAATGATGAGCTCGCACTTTCAGACTGGCCAAGCGACTAAGTCTCATCCTTCGTCACCAGCTAAGACTGGTCGAGTTTATGCCAGTGTGGCAGAGATGAAAAGAAAGGGAAAGGTACAGTAGTCGTTAGGCGGATGTGTTTCAGCCAATGGAATTCTCTTTTCTCCCAATTATTTAATTTTGATGGGGTGACTAGTATCCCTTCTATTTGTTCCCGCAGAGTAATACTAATATCTGTTTTACATTGCCTAAACTAACTTGTGCAAGAAGAGATCGTATTGAATAGTAACAATAAATTATATAAAGGCATACTAATTTCGAAGATAAATTTTGTAAATGTGTGTATTGTCAAGACCTTAACTCCTCCCGCAACACACATGCATACATTATACCTGTGTTTTGTTCTATAGAGCTAATGCATGTGTATCGCCGGGTAAAAAAAGTTGTTGGCATGTTTGTTATAGTTTTTTCGAAAACCACGAGCGTACAGCAGACCACAATCCTGGCATGGGCGGGACGACGAGGACTACTTATATTACTGATCGAAAAACAAACACACAATTTAGTTATAGCGCTTCTGATACTTGCATGATATCAGGTGAATTGCTTTTGCTAATTATCATATTCCGCTTGTCATAATATGGTTGTATTATCCGAATTTCATATTTTTTCATTCACATGTATATCTACATGTCCAGATTTTGTACTCTTCTGCAGTTATTTTTCATTCCTGATCGATCGTACCACTTAACTGGCATATGCAGTTCCTCGAGTCATTTATGAGATGTTTCATACTTTCCTTTGATACAGGATATTATGGAATGCGTATATAAACAGATAAATCTTTGAAAAACATTAAAGCATTCTACCTGAATACAGATACACAGTTAGACTCAGTCCCAAAGTGCATAATGAATGGTTTGTCAATCGACAGTTGAAACATTTATCCACTAATGCCTCATAACTAACAAACTTATTCTCCTTTCAGTCAAATTCAAAGGTACGATTCTTCGGTGGACTTGGAGGCGGCTCAGATCTTCACAGAGACTTCCACAGCACACCGGATCTCAACATGCAAGCTCAGTCATACATTCTGGTACCCAAGGGTCACCGTAGTCAAGAGGATGTAAACGCTCTGGCGAGCAGAAATGCTCTACCACCTCCAAACCATCCTCCACCACCCCCGCCTGTCGGCCAAGTCGTCAAAGTCAACGTCGGCGCTGGAGCGTCTGATGTTGTTACACCGGCATCAGTTTACGACAACATTGCTCATATACAACAAGTCAAAGGTTTGATATTCTTCGCTATTTTTATACACGTGTTAGCCTTCGAAATGACAATATCGTCCTTTCTCAGAACTGGCCGCAGCAACACAGGAGTCTGTGTACGGCATTATGTCCAGTTTTCGTCCAACGAACAGCGCCAAGTTATACGCATCACCAGAGGACACAAAAACTGTTGGCTATCGTTCGCGCAGCTTGCCAGCTCACTCGGCGAGGCCACATGTGAGGAAGTCTCACAGTTTGAGGACCCCGAATAATTCGACTTTCAAGCCGCCAGGCCAGGGCAACAACCAATTGGCTAACAACCAGTATGCCCAGCCTTTGAAAACCAATAGAAGTCACAGTACTGTCGGCCTTAGAGACCGGAAAAAGAAGGGCGGTATGACTACGAGTTCGTCAGCAACAAATCTCGCCGCTCCACCTATACCTGAGCCAGATTATAGCCTGTCAGAGTCGGAGAATGACGAAACTGACGGCGAGTTAGAGATCGCTAAAGAATTGGAGAAGGCAGCAGCGAGAGAAAAGCTGGAATCTGCTAAGGAAACGTCAGGAAATTCAAACACTTCCGGTAGCTCTTCAGGGAGCAGTTCTATACCGCATTCATTCAGCGTTGATGAAATTCAAAAGGTCAGGACGCAGCTTAAGTCCTCTAAGAGTTATCCTAATGACTTTTTATTGCAACAGACACAACAACTCATGGAGGACGGAGACAACAGCTCTAGTGGCGTCAGCTCAGATCAAGATGTACCAGTCGGACCACCGACCGGGTTTGACGACTCTCGAAACGATAACAACCCGCATACCGCTGCAACGGAGAAAGAAAGTAATCCAAAAAGAATGAGTTACAGTAGCGGAATGTTGACCAGGCATGCCGTTAGCCTTGCTCAGCTACCTCCTCCAATTGAAGCCGATGCCGAAGAACAGAGTAATGATCTATTCGTACCCCCTCCGCCAGAATTCAACGCTGGACCTTCGACGGGTAACGGAGATGAATTGGTATTCGCACCACCGCCTCAATTTTGTGATAACAGACAACAAAATCGAGTTAAAATCGTGGGAGCTATACCGAAAGTTGGAAATAATCAAGTAAAACCGCCCAGTGGAAGATTACACAGCCAGTGAACAACTTATAGACAATTGAACTATTATTAATATATTATTATTACTGTTGTTATACAGATAGATTTCAATTAGTATTATACATTGTGCGATGGCTGACGTACTACCGGCTGGTCGTAAATCTTTTATCCAACTTATACATCCGATACAAAATTTTATCTAATTTACGTATTTTATCCCGGGTGAAGAATCCACTAAATTTAGACTAGAAATTCGTGACGATGCGACGAGGTGTGATATCTGATTCTAATATCGGTTGAGTAATTAACTGGGCATCATTTTTCACACGGGGTAAAATAATATACGATATGATTCCGGGAACAACGCGATACAACGTTGTTATTGAAGTGTGTTATATTAACGACGACTCTCACATTCTATCTATGAATTTGAAAATGATGAAAAAGATATGAGAAGAAAAAAAAAACTAAACACATTGAAATATTCAGGAGTTTCTATACTGTAAACTTAGCGTAATTTAAGAACTACGTAAATTCTAGTGCATACTCTATACTATATTAGGTAATTGTTTACAGAACGCAAACTACGGTAGCTGGGCAGTCGATTTGATATTGCAACGAGAAAACTTATTGATGGCCTAGATTATTCATGAATTAATATACCTAGTGGCCTGGTACAAACGCTGCAGTTAATACAGACATCGTATGTATTAAATACGTGATTCGAATCCATAAAGAAAATTTAAAATATAGGGTGCATTATCATTTTCTTTTCACGTTTCTACTTAGCTACGGAGAAAAAATATTTCATACTTTTTAATACAACAAATAATACAATGACTATTATTAGATTGACATGCGTAGAGATCGACTTGTTAATTCGGTAGATTCACAACGAACCCAATAAATGAAAATAATTATCATCAATCCTGCACCGAAACATGTTGCATTAAGAAGGCTCGCTAATTGATATTCAACTATTAATAAATATCCAACATCATATTACATACCGCAGCTGTTATTCCATGATAAGATGTATGAGATTATTTTACTGTTTATTGAAAACTATAATAGGGAGGTCTTTGAGGATCGATGAGGCAAATAAGTACATAGATAATAACGTATAAGCTTCAGCAAGGCTTGTCGAGGAGGATCCAAAGAATATTTTTGTTTTTTTTTATTATATCTTCAATTTATAAATTACATTATAAAAAAAAAAAAAAAAAAACATGATTGTAGTATACAATATATCGAAATTGATTACTGTAATAACAAGATGAATAATATCTGATACATCTATAAGTATAATAATTGTATGTGTGTATACGCATTTCGTTTATACATATAATTGATATCTCTGGCACTTTAATAGTAGTACGCTGCTTGACTAAAATAATATCACCTACATCTTCCCAGAACTTAAATTAATTAATATTGAAAGAGGTATTCGTACATGTTATAAAAAAAAAAAAAATACCATAAAGTCCTAATAAAGTCAATTTCTATGAGTGTATACATAACATGTTGGTATACAACTATAGGTATACTTACATGTAGGGCCTCTTGAAATGATTCTCTTTTATAATTATTCATTGAAGATCAGACTTTTGTTTTTATTTACTGACGTAGGTGAAAATTAAACCCCATACGTGTGGGTCAAGATGTATAAGTGGCACAAAACCAAACGCAATTATATCAATCTTATTTCTCTTTTATTATATTATAGTGGTTGTAAAAAAATCGATTATCTGCAAAGCGGTGTATAACAGCATAAGGGATGATTTAAATTTCTATGCACATACTATGTTTATTGACCATAATATTATTTTAATTATGTATATTATATTATATTATATTATATTGTATATTATATTATATTATACTATACTTTAATACTTATAAATACCATATAGTTCTTTTCGTGACTATATAGACACTGCTCAAGAGCCTAATTACAATAAAGCTACTCACAAAGTCATTAGAAAATGTTTCTAGTTTTTAATAATAAAATAATTACATAATTATTAACATTAATAACTTATAAGCATATAGCGAGTTATACACACACACACATACACACGTATATATATGTATATTATATATATATATATACCTATATATGCTGTAGATAGTATACTACTACATTCCTATACTACGATATGTATTTGGCTTGTAAAATAGTAGTCCTTATATTCATTCCATGCTTTCTGTTCTTGGGAACTTTATCACAGAAAATCGTGAGGGAATTAAATTCTTCATTAAACTGAGTGAAATTATTATTGGCATATAGGCAATTGACATAATTGTGAAGAAAAAGGGATTAATAATAAACCTATCTCTTTTTATAGTTGAATGAATTTATCAATTTTTTTAGATTTCCAACTACAGAATTAGGTACATAATATGTATGAAGATGTTCTCAGGTTCAGTATATCGCATATTTTGTACATACCATTTAGTATTATAATAATACTATATTAAACAATTTGTATACCTATATAGGTATATAGATATATTAATTTGTCACTATCGATTATTATGTATTGTTGTAGTGTTTTGAGTATATCTCTTTATAAACGACGTCCTTTAGGCTTTATATCTTATGACTATTCTTTCTATATGCCTATTATGCAAGTTGAAACGTATTATACAATAAAGTATAATAATATTAATATGTATTATATATATATCCATTATCTACCTATACAGCTGTAATCCATCATAAATTCTACAACAAAGGGGAATCAATATTATATACAAAATTCATCTAAAATTATCTCATTTCACATGTGGTCATCGCGATTCTCTTTTATTGTAGATTTATAGTTAGTATATAGCGCGGGCATCCTCTTTATGTCGTTAAATCATTAATTCATAAATTCATTTATTCATTATCCTATAGATAAATTGAACAATGTCAATAGTAATGACAGGCCATATTAATGAAGAAAATAAATAAATAAATAAAAGTATAATAATAAAATATTATTATGATAGATAAATATCTGTTACAGATGCAATTATAGAATTTTCAGAGTTTACTGCGCAGTCCTATAATGATAATTATTTGCGAAATAGATAATATTATACTTGCAAAAAAACATAAAATAGTAAACCAGAAAGTATAATTACTGACCAATCAACCAGGCGATAAATTTCAAATCTAGATTTTGAATTATTTCTTAGAACATATTAATATGGATCCAATTTTTGGTTTCTTTTCATAAATCGAATCAATATTTAGTATAATATTTATAGCTCCCATATTATGAAAAATTCAAATATATGTAAGAGATAAATATACTCATATTGTATGTATAGATAACGCATACAGCTGTATGTGTCTTATAACATCCATATATGCCTAAATCTCAGTGGTTTCTATTATTCCACAAGTACTTTGTCTGTCCAATAACCATTCTGCAATAAATTATGGTTCACTATTTTAGTTTGGCCAGAAAGAGAGAGAGAGAGAGAGAGAGAGAAAAAAAATGATGTTATCTATAAAGTATATCTTGTATAGCGTATATGGTTACAACATTCCTGCCAAAATTATTATAATATACTTCAATATCCGAATGCCCTCTGATCTATGCATAACATATTATTAATTTATCAAACTATATAAGACTTTTGAGTTTCGAATGATTTTAATTGAAATTTCGCAAATTGGAATTCTCTCATATTCAACTACAACCGCGATCAATGGATTATTTTCTTCATTTAGTTTGAAATATATCAAGATTATAAGCGAATATATAATTTTATCTTCTTCAAATCTTAAATTTCATAATATTACAATATCTTAACACATGATGATGTGATCCTCATTCCCTCAACTTCCGAAAAAGTATTGAATATATATATACATATATATATATATATATATATATATATATATATATATATATATATATATATATATTATGCAACAATTGATATTATATATGTACACAATATATATATATATATATGTATATATATATAATATATTATTCTATTAATATTAATAACAATATTGAAATGGTAATAATGATATAGCCACCAAGGAGCGTAATGAATATGTTATTTCGACCGACTGATAATATCCAAGCATTTATTTTGTTACATATTTTTCCCTTCCATTATATATTATACGTTTTAGCAAATTGTCATCTTACTTATACTATATTATACATACTACATCTATTGTTCTATTATCATTATTATTACTATTATTATTATTATTATTGATATTACTATTAGTGTATTTTGTATGATAGTTATTACACTGTAAGTTGCAAAGTATGTGCAATTTTTCGACGATGAATAATAACCAATGATGTTCAATTGACAAAGCTCGTAATTACCTTCACCTATAAATATTATCATTGTTTATTTTCATTATTGCAATATCAACCTATTATAATATCTATATTTGTTGTATGTAGTACGTGCTTTTTCAATTTTTGAATTTGTCGCGCCGCCTCATATCGACTATTCAACTATCGCACATCGAGACCAAATTTTCAAAGAGCGAGATGAAAGCGCGCCATAAGCTTCGGGGCTGTTCGGTTAGGTTCGGCAATCGCTCTCGAAACGAGATGGGTACAGTCTTGGCGAAAATTAATGTTACGTCTAAAAATAACAGACCCAATGCATTTCAATTTTCACTTGTGTTTCTAATTTCTCCCCTCTAAATTAGCATAACATGATCATGAAAGAATAATTAATCATCACTGGCATTAATTAAATATAACTCGTGATTCATTGAAACACGCAACAATGAGCTGACTAACATAACACAAAGTGATAGTATATATTTATATTATACGATAAATAAAATCGCAATGTGTTGTCCAAGTACGTGACAGCTTGTCCTTGTTTACTTTTAAACAATATTTTATATTATCATTTCACGTCTATTAAGGCGGTTTAAACGATCATACAAAAAAAAAAGTCAACATGCTTCGCGACGAGGTGAGTAACACAAATCTAGTCTAATATTAAAATTACTATTAACACCGACCCAGCATATTTTAGGGTTAGGATAAACCGCAAATTTACAACCCGCGCTATCACCCTCGTAGATTTTATTTCTCCACCAGTAAATAATCCACAGACATTAATCACGCGTTCGAAATAACATAGAATCACAGAATTTTTAATTCTGGGTTATATATTCAGAAATAAAAAAATAAAAACAACTCGTCATAAAAATTATCACACCTTTTCAGCCTCCGTTAATCCAAGCCATATTCCATGGCAACCTCGAGCAAGTTAACGCTCTGTTGATGCAACAGGCGAGCGTTAATTTGAGGGATTCCAAACAAAAAACCCCCCTGCATGCCGCCGCCTTTAGGTAAGCAGGAGAAATTTAAAGCTGACGTATTTCCTCGACTCTGATTTTTTCCTACTCGATCTCAATCTTCCTTCCTTCTTCATAATCTGAACAGAGGAGATCCGGCGATAGTCGAGGCTCTGATATCCTGGGGAGCTAGCGTCAGCAGTAAAGATAACAGATGGCTCACTCCGCTGCACAGAGCCTGTCGATCCGGCAATTGGGGCGCGGTAAATATCCTGTTGATGCATCAAGCCGATGTTAATATCAGAGATCGAAATTGGCAAACTCCGTTGCACGTAGCTGCGGCAAACAACGCTGTCCAGTGCGCAGAAAGCCTGATTCCTTTGCAGAATATGAATGTAACGGACAGGTTCGAAGCTTTTTTTTATATCTCATTTATCCTCCTCCTTGTTATTTTACTTTGTTACTTAATCAGATATTCAAATCTTCAGGGGCGGTAGAACCAGCCTTCATCACGCCGCCTACAACGGACATTTTGAAATGACTGAGCTTCTCGTGTCTCAAACAGGCTGCGTCGTTAATGCTTGCGATAAGAAAGATCGGAGAGCTTTGCACTACGCTGCTCACATGGGCCATGACGCTATTGTTAAATTACTCGTCGACAATATGGCTTCTGTCGACGTGAAGGTATAGATATAGTTGTTTAGAAATATCAATTTTTCCACCTTTGTTTCTCATCCTATTACCTACAACTTAATTTTTCAGGATCGAGAGCTATACACTCCTCTTCACGCCGCAGTCGCTTCTGGGAAGGTCAATTGTGTTCGTATTATTATTGCCGCTGGCGCCGATGTAGAGGCTAAAAATGTTTATGGAAATACTCCCTTGCATATAGCCTGTTTTAACGGACATGCGAACGCCGTCACTGAGCTGATTAATCACAACGCCAACATCGGTCAGTTGTTTCAGCTTCCTCATTTTGAATTCGGAAGAAAAGCTTACCGGAAGAAGAAATCTTAATTGAATTTTAGTCATTCTTTGCATTAGCAGAATCTAACTTTGCCTTTTATTATCCCACAGAGGCAGTTAACTATCGAGGTCAGACGCCGTTGCATGTTGCCGCCGCTAGCACACACGGCGTGAAGTGTTTAGAAGTTTTATTGCTTTCCGGAGCTCAAATAAACGTCCAGTCTCAGGACGGTAGGACTCCGCTACATATGACTGCCATTCATGGCCGTTTCACACGCTCCAAGAGTCTCCTCGACAGAGAGGCATCCGTTGATACACGTGATAAGAATGGAAACACAGCTTTGCACATAGCAGCTTGGTAATTAATGATATAACACTTGGAAATTTTTTTTCTAGTAGAATAAATATTATCACACATCGATAAATCAACAATAATATTGAAGATTCTCTTTCTCATTCTAATTCTTACTCTTACTCCTTATTTATTGCCTAGGTATGGGCATGAATGTTTGTCAACAACTTTACTAGAGCGGGGTGCTTCACCTGCTGCCCGAAATGCTGATCAAAGGACACCCCTTCATCTCAGTTGTCTTGCAGGACATATAGAAGTAAGATGGTAGCAGATAATGAAGAATAAAACGATAAATTCTCTCTCAAATTATAATAATAAATTGTGTTCCTCAGGTTTGTAGAAAATTGTTACAAGTAGATAGCCGGCGTATGGATTCCAGAGACATCCGAGGTCGTACGCCGTTGCACTTGGCTGCCTTTAAGGTCCAGAAATTCTCTCAGTTATCTCTATAGTATTCATTTGTATTATCTTGGCCCACAAATCGCTCAACAATTTATATTTTGATTGATTTTAGGGATCTGTGGAGTGCCTGGATCTGCTGCTTTCCAGCGGGGCCAATTTCCGGTTACCAGACAACGAGAACAGACTAGCTCTTCATTATGCCGCTGGCCAGGGTCATTATCTCTGTGTTTTTACCCTCGTGGGATTTGTCAGCGATGTGAATGCCCAAGACGCGGGGGGCGCAACACCTCTGCACCTTGCAGCTGCAGCTGCAAACCCGTCGGACTCTCAATCTCAGTAAGTAAAGTATTTCGTTAATTTATTCTTTATTGTAACAATTATTTTCATATAACTATTTCTTCTATTACAGATGCGTTCAATATCTTCTTAAACACAAAGCGGATCCTCGACTTTGGGATAAACGTGGATTTACAGCAGTTCATTACGCAGTTGCTGGAGGCAACCAGCCAGCCCTTGAAGCTTTACTGCAGGCATCTGCACCCTGTAATCCATCTCCTCCGCCTATGTCTTCCAATACTCCGACAGACAGCCACCACCATCCTCCATCTCCTGCTCTAACGCCGTTACATCTTGCAGTAAGTATTAACGTGACGTTTGATTCTTGAAATAATTTGATAACAGATTATGTGACGCCGAGGTTTCTTCTGATAGGCATATCATGGCCATGGGGAGATCATGAGACTTCTTTTACCGCTATTTCCTAACACAAACATCAAAGAAGAGACAGGAAAAACTCCTCTAGATTTAGCCTCTTATAGAGGCCACAAACAATGCGTACAACTTTTACTCAGGTGCGGTGCTGCTGTCTCGGTACAGGTAAAACTTGTAATATCACATCTATTTTTTGTTACCTCAAGTCTACGGACTGTTTATTTAAATACTAAAAATGGAGAATGGGATTAATTCGTCTTTGGAAATTGATTGAATCATCGTTATTTATTATCCTGAAACAAATGTTTAACAAACTACCAAAATACAAATTGTATGGCTTATAGTCAACAGAATTGATTAATTTTTCTAGGATTCCATAACGAGAAGAACTCCTGTACACTGTGCCGCTGCAGCAGGTCATTCTGAATGCTTGGTTTTGTTATTGGAAAATTCCGACGATCCCTCGGTCGTCGATCGTTGCGATTCCAAACAAAGAACGGCTCTGGCATTGGCGGTAGCAAATGCGCATCTCGATTGTGCCGTGTTGCTGTTAAAATATAAGGCGGACTGTAATCTGCCTGACATAAATAAGCACACTCCATTATTCCGAGCAGCGATACAAGGGCTCCATCACAGACTAGGAGATCTTCTATTAGAAAACGGCGCCATTGTAGCAGTTCAAGATGCCAATGGAAAAACACCTCTTCACTTGGCCGCCGCTTGCGGAAGGTAATACATCGTCGGAATCAAATCCTAACAGATGTAAAAGGCGATTATTTTCACAGACGGTCGGCTCTAGCCGCGCTAATAGAAGCAGACCCAAAAGCAGCAACTTTAAAGGACGATCAGGGCTGCAATGTTCTACATTGGGCTTGTTACAACGGTCATGCAGATTGCGTTGTCTATCTTTTGGAGCAGAATGTGATCGACTCTTTAGAAGGCAGGTGTTTTACACCCTGGAACGCTTGCTTGTGACGATAACGGATCTTCTAAATTGTGAATTTCCATTTATTACAGGGAATCCTTTCTCCCCTGTCCATTGCGCGGCTTATCAAGGCTCTGCTAACTGCCTTATACTACTAATTCGCAAGTTTGGTGGCAAGGCAGTAGCCACACCTCGAGACACACCTGGAGGACGTCTACCTCTACATGTTGCTTCCAGCGCTGGCTCTGCAGAATGTGCTCGGTTGATTCTAACTGCTGTTGGATCCGATGAGGCAGGACTTGAGACACCGGATTATGCGGGACGTACTCCTCTGCTAAGCGCCGCTGTAACTGGACAATGCAACGCGATTGGTTAGTGGGATCGATTTTAAATTTGGTACTAAAATCTCCTCACTCTTTACGACAAATGAATAATACCAATTGAAATCATTTCAGAGTTGTTGCTTGAGTGGCAAGCCAATGTTCGGGCTGTTGACGCTAATAAGAACACAGCGCTTCACCTGGCTTGTCAAAGGCGCCAGTCACCTGCAGCTCTCGTTTTATTAGATCACATAAACAGTATGACTGTCGAAGGCGAAACTCCGCAGGATCAACAGCAGCATAGAGCCTCTGTGATTAATATGGCAAACAAACAAATGAGGACTCCGCTACACCTAGCTGCTAGAAATGGGCTTGTGTCTGTAACTCGGAGGCTTTTACAGCAAGGCGCTAGCGTTGTTGCTGTCGATGCTGATGGCCTTACACCGGCACTTGCTTGTGCTCCGAATCCTACAGTTGCTCGTTGTTTAGCTACTATACTAGCTGCAAATGGTGAGTAAAATGGGGAATGCCGTTTTTCTTAAGAGTTTCAACCACTTTTTTTTTTCGTGATTATGTTTGAGGCTTACTTTTGAATGATTACAGGACAAAATTGGGACGCAAGTCAGACGACTTCCATTCAACAAACTTCGGAAGCTTACTTGAAGAGCCGGTCCGGTGATTCTCAGCACAGCTCGGATTCAGAGTTTTATTGATAACAGATGGAAAACTTAAATCGCCGAGTATTTAGAAGTTTTAAACCCCGCCTTCAACGAATTACACGATTATCTATTGTTGATATATTCATTCAACGATCTTTTCGGTTCATTAAAATGCTCTAGTCTTGCTGTAGACTCATTGCGTTCATTTTTATTGCCTTTTAAGGCATCAATCATCTGGTACGGATTTATATTTATACGTACTTGTATGTCAACGGGGCATTTTATGTCAAGTAGATAGAAATGGAAAGCCTCCTCATGCCTACACAATATCGAGGCATTATTATGTAGTTTTATTACACTGCCAGTTGGTGTGAATTTCAGTACCACCATAGATTTACCTAATCTTGAGGCAAGGGAAATCTCGTTGACACGGTGATTCATTTTGTTTACGAATAATTTTAGCACTCATGTGTTCGAAATAATAACGGTGCTGGTACTAACGTTGATCACATGAAGGCGAGTTATATTCCTTAAACAGATAATACTCGGGCATAGGCATTTATTAATTTAACATTTGTTATCGTTGGACAAGATATTGCGTCTTCCGACTTAATGAAACGATCAGTGAATTGAAAGTTTTTTTTTCTTTTATATTATGTATTATCCTTCTTTATATTTTAAAGAATAGATATATAAGTTCATACACTTATTCAGTCATATGTAGTTAATATCCCCGAAACGTTGTTACGTTTCGTATTTAACATTTGCTTATTTATTTATCAACTCTAATCAAAGTTTGTGAACTTTTTCATTTCAAAAATGCCATGACTAGTTATCTAATCTCTTATATAAGTTAAATAGTAAATACCTAATCTAATTTAAAAATTCACCTCTCTTCTCAAACGAGGATCTGCTGCCTTTTAAAAGCCTAAGCAAAATCAAGCTTGAAATTTATCACCTTGAAAGACTCGATATTGGCGATCAAGCCTCGTGAAAAACTACCTAATTTCTTATATCTCCAGGTAACGAATGATATAAAATCTTGAATATTATTACAATCGAAAATGTAAATATTAGGATGAATGTTGAGGAAGAGATAGAGGAAAAGAACTCTGTGAATGGGAAAATACATATATCAATGACAATTAATCTTAGCTAGTTCATAGCTATTTTCTTATGTATATTTTATCGGAGCTTTCAAGCCTTTTGAGCATGTTACAAGTTTTCAGGCTCAATAATAATTATGCAATTGAATATTGATATACATAGATATATCTGCTCATATTTTTACTTATATCTCTCAGCTTATCCATGACTAGCGTTCCTCTAGAGCTTGATAAATTTTATACATTATAAGCAGTTATGACGAATGTTTTATTTAAGTGATTATCGCTTAAGTGATATATTAATATAATATAGTTAGGAATAATATCGGGTCACTTTTGTAATTAATTAATATTCATCAAGTTACCAGGATTTTGTAAAGCGTGTATTATTAGTGTACATACAAGTTATATTATGCTAGGCTTAAGGCATGCTGCAATTGTACTACGTTCTTATAAATAAAATGTTCTCATCATTGACAAACAGGGCTGGAATCGAATCTATTCATGCGGTAATTATTCGGACAATTATTTTCAAGCAGGCTTGCGGTTCATCAAAAATTGTTTAACATACCTACAGATAAGTATATCGATCATTTTGCAGTAATAAATTATGCATTTCACTCATAGCACTTTCAGCTGGGGCTACACCAAGCTACACTGGTGTAATGTAGCCATCTTTGTCTCTTTCTTTTCTTTGATGGAGAGAGAGACAAAGAAAGCTACACTACACCGGTGTAGCTTGGTGTAGCCCCAATTTTTTCTGGCAGTTGATGCCTTATTTTCGGAGCGACTCTTCTGCGATTTGTGCTGGTATCAACTGCCGGAAAAATCACTCTGAAAAAGAGGCCTCGACTGTCAGAAACATCGATGTAGGCATGCATACGCTGCTTCATGCAGTCACTATATAGCTTATCTATACTAGCATTTTTAAGAGTTGGAATAATTTTAAGTCAAAAATTGCTCCTGGTATCAGGAGAACATCTGACCCAAGGAGGTGTTCTGAAATTTTGAGGAGTTGAAGTAATTTTAAGTCGAAAAATGCTCCTGGTATCAGGAGAACATCTGACCCGAGGAGGTGTTCTAAAATTTTCAAGAGCTAAAGTAATTTTAAGTCGAAAATTGCTCCTGGTATCAGGAGAACATCTGATCCAAGGAGGTGTTCTAAAATTTTTGGTCGCCTATCGACATCGGCATGCTGCTTCATACAGTCGCTGCTTCATGCAGTCGCTATATATAGCTTACCCATACTATTAATTTTAAGGAATTGGAACGATTTTTCTGGCAGTTGAGACTTTTTTCGGAGCGACATTTCTGGCAGTTGAGACTTTTTTCGAGGGTCATATGTCTGGCAGTTGACACCTTATTTTTAGGAGTTAATTTTGAGGTGTCAACTGCCAGACATATGACCCTCGAAAAAGTCTCAACTGCCAGAAATATCGCTTCGAAAAAAGTCTCAACTGCCAGAAATATCGCTTCGAAAAGGGTCTCAACTGCCAAACATATCACTCCGAAAAAAGTCTCTTCATGCAGTCGCTGCTTCATGCAGTCGCTATATAGCTTATCTATACTATCATAGAGTAATTTTAAGTCAAAAATTGCTCCTGGTATCAGGAGAACATCTGACCCAAGGAGGTGTCCTAAAATTTTCAAGAGCTGAAGTAATTTTAAGTCGAAAATTGCTCCTGGTATCAGGAGAACATCTGACCCAAGGAGGTGTTCTAAAATTTTTGTAGGGGGAATAGAGTCGCCTATCGACATCGGCATGCATACGCTGCTTCACGCACGTCGCATATAGCTTATCTATACTAGGATTTTTAAGAGTTAGAGTAATTTTAAGTCAAAAATTGCTCCTGGTATCAGGAGAACATCTGACCGAAGGAGGTGTTCTAAAATTTTTGGTCGCCTATCGACATCGGCATGCTGCTTCATACAGTCGCTATACTATATAGCTTACCCATACTATCAATTTTAAGGAATTGGAGCGATTTTTCTGGCAGTTGAGACTTTTTCGGAGCGACATTTCTGGCAGTTGAGACTTTTTTCGGAGCGATATTTCTGGCAGTTGAGACTTTTTTCGAGGGTCATATGTCTGGCAGTTGACACCTTATTTTTACGAGTTAATTTTGAGGTGTCAACTGCCAGACATATGACCCTCGAAAAAGTCTCAACTGCCAGAAATATCGCTTCGAAAAAAGTCTCAATTGCCAGAAATATCGCTTCGAAAAGGGTCTCAACTGCCAAAAATATCACTCCGAAAAAAGTCTCTTCATGCAGTCGCTGCTTCATGCAGTCGCTATATAGCTTATCTATACTATCATAGAGTAATTTTAAGTCAAAAATTGCTCCTGGTATCAGGAGAACATCTGACCCAAGGAGGTGTCCTAAAATTTTCAAGAGCTAAAGTAATTTTAAGTCGAAAATTGCTCCTGGTATCAGAAGAACATCTGACCCAAGGAGGTGTTCTAAAATTTTTGTAGGGGGAATAGAGTCGCCTATCGACATCGGCATGCATACGCTGCTTCATGCAGTCGCTATATAGCTTATCTATACTAGCATTTTTAAGAGTAAGAATAATTTTAAGTCGAAAAATTCTCCTGGTACCAGGAGAACATCTGACCCGAGGAGGTGTGCTAAAATTTTTGGCGGAAAGAACGAATAGTTTATATGCATTCTTTTTGCATGTCTTTTTGCATGTCGCTATATGCTTACATTATTTGGTGATTTCTAACTTATTCTAGGCATGATTTATACTTCTAAGTAAGGAAATAGAAGGGAAAAGTAATGAAACAATTATTATTTATGTATCTGGCTAATGATTAATATTTATTGATAAAGCATCGATACATTCAATAATTTTATAGTAATCTAATTAAAGTTATGTGCAATTTGTAATTGTTTTTTAAAAATAATAAATGTGTGTCGACAAACGATAAGTCCTCTGCGTTCAGCGGATCCGTATTATACCCCGATAATCCGAGCCTCTCGTAAATGCTGCGTGTACGTTACCCTGTTCAGACCACCGGGGTCACTGAGCCTGGAACATCAGCTGTATGAATATACCACAAACTTGCAGGGAGGGGAGTTATGGTAGGTCAGCACACTTGCAGCCTAGCTAGTGGCTCCATAGGAACGAAACTACATACTCGACTACACAGTAACGTTATCTATGAGATCACTTAGAATTACAAGAATGACATGCGGGTTGCATATAACAAGGCGGTACACCTCTTATTCCATTCCGTCAAATGATGCGTCCATTACAGGTAAACAGCGCCGGTAGAAATGAGGTGTAGTATTCAAAAAATATTCTATAAAATCCATACCATTTTTTTCGATACAGATTGAAATAAATAACATTCGAAAAAGCTGTAAAGACAATAATTTTGAATTACGTGGTATCTAACCACATAATTATAGTCACTCCATTGGCGACGCAACGGATTTATCGTTTATCAGTTAAATCAATTAGACTTTCTATTTGCGAAATGTAAAATATTTATAATTCCAGCATGAAAATTCTTTGGAGAAATAAAGTTTTCATCGATTTTTTTTTTCATTATTCGCAATCTATAATATACATGAATTATTAATGTAAATATATACATCATTTGATTATAATACACCCCATGATCTCCCGCAGCGCGCCGATCAACAGTTAGTTGGCTTTGGCTAGGGGGCGCAATGGATCCGTAATTACTAGTTGCTCTCTTTACGCGAATTTATACATAATTATTTAATATTCGTGGTTATCGTGAGTTTGATTAATTCGTGTCTTGATTAAGCTTAGTGAAATCGACAGTGAGAAATCGCGACATTCGGCTGTTTATCCATTGTGCCGGTTTGATACAGACAGGCGCCGGAACGCTTTTTGGTCATACCGGAAAATATTTTATCCTCATTTTTGCAGTCAGTTAGTTTTATCGCTCCTTCGAAAAGTGAATAAAATTCTCCATAAATAGTGAGAAAAACCTGAACATATCGGTACGCTGTGTGATACATAAAATTCTTGTAATTTTCGAGGAATAAAAATTCGATTTTGGGCGCCAAGCCAGTCTGCTTAGGTGACTGCCATGACAGTCCGTTGTTTTGATTTGAAAATCGACAGTTGAAAATCTGAGATTCCATTTACTCGCCGTGACTCACCCCTCGCGTATGATTATCTATCAATTATTGCAGTCAGAAGTATTTCAGATACATTCGAACGTGTAAATAATGAAAATATGTGTAAAAGCAGTGGAATGAGAATTTTCTGTAAAATTGTTACCGATCAGATCACGTATGATATGCCCCCTCCCTCCCCCCGGCGATCCTTTATTTCGCGTCAAACTTACTAAAAATACATACCTACTTATCGTTTCGCAAATATAACCTACAGTGAAATTATCGAATAAAATATAACCGTGAATGAAGTTCTCTCTAAACTCAACCGTTCGATTGGAATATATAAATAAATATGATAGCATCAAAGTGTGTAGTGAGAATAGTGTTTCTGCGTTTCCCCCTATGTCAAATACATAGGTATAATGTGATCAGAATATGTGTATAGTGAAATTATAATGTCTCTAAATCCCCACAGTATGAAATTCATACATATAATACATATATTCACAGTGAAGTGTTATTATTTCAGCTTTTTCGTTGCCAATTAGGATTATTATAGTATCTCCTGAGACACGAAGTGGTGAGGCTCGCATGCGACATATACAAACTATCTCTCTTTTTCTTTTCCTCTCCTTTTTTCTAAGTATAATATCACGTGACACGGCGCTACATGTATTTGGGATGATGGTAGCTTGCGCTTATTGACTCGTTGCATAGAGATTTGAAAAATTATTTAGGTCATATTCGTCAGATTTCCACCTTTACGATTTCTGGTACGTTTCGGACTGCGTTGAATATCTTGAATACGTCTTTTTCTAGGGTCCGTCTAGTTCGTTTCCCTCCCCCTCGACTTCCCCTACTAGCAAAGGCGGCATTCAGTTAGTGCCGCCATCTCACATACCGTATACAAACCACGCGATATTTTCAGCCAGCAATCTAGGGCCTCTACTAAATTGCTGAAACACTGAACGACAAGGTTTACGTATATTTAATATTGTAAACAATTCTATATTGCGTCGAGTGTACAGATCAGTGATCGAAGGTGTGAAAGAACTAAGTCTGTCTAATTCGAATACGATTCAAGCACCTCGTTGGTAAGTCTGATACTTATATGGTTTTCCTTCTTTTTTTTTTAACGATTATTCGTTCAACAAGACAAATCGAATTTCTGACGAAGGGGTTAAAGAGGATGCTCTACATAACCTGTCCCCCGGTTTTTCGTCCCTCCTCTCTCTCTCTCTCTGTTTTTTAACTAAATTAATATCTAAAATAAAACGAAATATTTTAGAATTTTTTGAATATCGAAAATGAGCAAGAAGAAGAATATGGCTATCGACTTTCAAGACAACATGATTTTATTGACCAGAAAATATCTTAAGCGAAAGATAATGTGTCCCGAAACAAAGTTTAGACATCACGTAAAAGAACGGCTACACGTTCTTGATTTATTGAAAAGGACCGTTGAAACTGGGGAGAGTAATTCTGCGCTGTTAATCGGGCCTAGAGGCTGTGGCAAAACGACGGTAATATCAATAGCCTGGGTTATAAAAAATGAATAAGGATTAATCGCAGATAAATAAACAAGGAAACTTTCAATATTCACTTTCTCAGCTAGTAAACAGCGTCCTGAAGGAGCTATCCGCATCAAAAGCATTTAAAGACAATGCTTTGGTCGTAAATCTTCACGGTCTAGTTCATACAGACGATCGCATGGCTCTGAAAGATGCGACCAGGCAAATGCAGCTGGAAAATGCTGTCGGCGATAAGGTCTTTGGCACATTCGCTGAGAACTTAAGCTTCCTTTTAGAATGCCTTAAATCTGGAGATAAGAAGTGGTCAAAGCCAGTCATCTTCATTTTAGACGAGTTCGATCTATTCTGCGCACACCACAACCAGACTCTGTTGTATAATCTGTTTGATGTAGCGCAGTCAGCGCAGGTGAGAATTTAAGAAGATGGAATATTCGTTCCCACCTTTTGAATCACCATAGTTATTCATTCCGAGCGTTGAGAATTCGGGAAATCATAATACTCTGGAAAACCTGAATCCCTTCTTGACTAAACATGATTTTCCAGGCCCCGATCTGCGTGCTAGGTCTGACTTACAGACTGGATGTAATCGAGCTTCTTGAAAAGCGAGTAAAGTCGAGATTCTCGCATAGGCAGATATTCCTCTTCCCTGGGGATACGTCAGGATCAGAACAACCGACTTCGGCATTTGACGATCGCCTCCAGCTGTTCCAGCATCTACTGAGCTTGCCAGACGACGAGAACGTCAATGAAACCGAACAGCAGTATGACGACTGTAAAATAGATCCCCAGTTTGGACTCGTCTGGAATAAGTACATAAAGAGCTTGACTGAGAATGCAACGATGATTAATTTACTGAAGAGAATGTATTGCGTTGACGCCGGTGAGAGAAGGTTTAGGAACTTTTTGGCCGTCGTTGTATCCTCGCTGTCTGAAAAACACCAGAAATTAGAAGTGAACGATTTTGTTGAAGCGAATAAATTCTTCTCTCAAAAAGACAGGGTTCTAACACTCCAGGGATTATCCGTCCTCGAGTTATGTCTAGTGAGGAAATTGAGTATTGTTTATGAAGATCGTCTGAAATTTAACAAGGGACAAATAAAAAAACCGTCTATTTTTTATAGGTGATCGCAATGAAACATCAGACCGAGATATACGATGGTGAACCATTGAATTTCGAGATGGTTTTAAACAGGTATATTAAATTTGCAAACCAGAATTCGTCGATTCAAACTGTCCAGCGGCCAGTCATCATGAAGGCTTTTGAACACGTCAAAGTGAGCAGCATAATTGGGTCTAAGATCTAATCGTTTCTGTAACAAAGCCACAAATATTGAATACAAATTTAATTCCACAGAATTTGGAGCTCATAGCGCCAGTCGGAGGGCCGAATACTCGAGTTGAGAAGGAGTATCAGCTGTACAAGTTCTCTTTAACATCAAAGGAGGTCGCCGAGGCGGTTAAAAACTATCCAGGTCTTCCGACGGAGGTTGAGCAATGGGCTGTAAGCAGTTTACAATAAAGTTTGAGCACCGCTAGCCGGCCTTTTGGCTAAATAAAGATCTGGGGTCCATAGGAAACAGAAATATTTCTGTGGATTTCAGGCGAGGCTCTAGTTGCTCGATTCCTTGCGAGGATATCGTGCTTTCATCTCTTTGACAATAGGTTTTTTGTCTAGACTACGCAGTATTCATAGAGGTTGAAGCTAATACCAAGAAACATAGTTGAGTAGTTTCTGTCTAAGTATAGTGTGACTTTCTACGTCATAGATTTAAAATTCTAGTTAAAATTAAATACATATTATTTGGTGAAATTTAAATTCCATTCAATTTATCGATTATTCAAATACTTACACGTGTATAAATTTCCTAGTTTCTATTTACTCGGTTTTTCGAACAACACACTTATATTTATTACCTACTACGTTAAGTTATTTATTACTACTATTTATCTGGAATTGTGAATTGTATTTATTAATCATAAGACGTGTTTGTATTTCTATTTATACATTTCTAATAAATTTATATTTGAAAACGATACCAATAAAGTGGTTATTAATTTATCCAGGCCATCTTAGGCCCCTCGTTATTCACAGGTGACTGTAATCGATCACTGATCGATAAAATTTTCCGATTTCTTAGCCCAGCTGATTTTTTATGCTGTTTAAAAGTCCGACCTATCATTTTATTTATCTTCTTAGCCCTCTTGCTGCGGTTGAATTTATCCAAGTATGATTCGTGGCCTGTAAAGTCCCCAGGAATTTTATCAGCATTTTTCAATTTTCAATATCTCCTGAATATCTACCTGGATTAAATCCTACTCGAGTGACATCCTCCAGCTGATTTTGATCCGGAAAAGGACGGAGAGCAGAAATCGCTCGACTAACTCCTATCTGCATAAGTTAAAGTATTTTAATAGCTTGGATGGTTCAGGCTAAACTTTATAATATATAATTACCTGGACATGTCTCACACGGTGCTCGACCAGATCTGCGCCGAGCAATTCTTCGTATATGTCCATTCTTATCGGAATCAGCTTGTCCACGATCTAATACATCAAAATATAGACAAAGTGAGACGTTTGACAAGGCGATTGTAGTATAGGAATAATCACCCATAGCAGAATTATCGAAGTCATGAAACTCCAACTGGCTAGACACAGTGCAGATAGACATTGCACCCCTAGGAGGTACCATCCTCCACCTGGTATCAAAACAGAATCATAAGAGAGTCGGATATTACGAGACTACATACTCCATAGAATTATTTACCCTTCAGCAACCCCTTTCTACCGCTAGTAGTATTCAATGGGCGTGGATTATCTGCGAAAAATCCGACAGCTAAGACTCCCCAAATCCCACCAGCGCCTGTCGTAATGATAGCATGAATGACAATGTACAAATTTGATGAAATCATTACTTTTTATTATGATTTTACCGTGTACAGCGGAGGCACCAACTGGGTCATCTATTCCCAGTTTGTCTAAAGCGGGCATTGTCACACAAGCTATAAATCCACCAATCGCTCCCACAACCAAAGCTTCCCAAGCTTGATAGAGAAAACAGCCTCCTGGGTGAAATCCCAGTATTTTTAAATCGGCTTAAACTCCTTTCTATGTTTAGTTCCAATCGTACCTGTTATGGATACCAGAGCCCCCAGTATTCCGTTGATCTGACTCAATATATCGATTCCCTTGGGATTGATCAGGCTAAAAATTAGACCCACCAATCCTCCACCCATGCTTCCCATCATCGTTGAAACTGCCGCTCTAGCAGCATATTTCCATCGATCTCCACTCACCCCGTAAGTACTACCGCTGTTAAAAGCCAGCCAGCCCCACCTGGAGTAACGATCTTAATAATTGGCTAAAATCCGCACCTAGAATCGATGAAGGGTAACATTTTTTATCTCATAAATTACCATAAAACGAACATCCCCATAACTGCATTCACCGGACATCCGAGAGGCAGTGGATCTATTCCACCGTCATATCGACCCAATCTTGGACCAAGCATCATGGCACCGGCTAGGGCTTAATGGTTTGGAGAACAGAGGCGATGTAATGAAACTCAATGAACTTTATTTTAGAAACTTTAGTCGTTAGTTTGGATCCGAGGGTGAATTAACTTGCCGGAAACTCCCCCAATCAGATGGACCGGTCCCGATCCTGCGATGTCGACGACTCCCATGCGTTTTAAGAATCCATGATCACCCCAAACCCAACCAGCAGGGATACAATACACAACGGTATTCAGTAGGGAGAAGAGACAATAGGCTTTGAAATTACAACTGGAATAATAGAGATTGGTAAATGTTGTGGGGTACTAATGTTTATCGTCGTCTTGAAATTTGTAGATTATTTCTCAATCTATTTACCGTTCTGCCATCGCGCCACTAACTATCGTAGTAGCTGTTGTCGCGAAACTTAACTGAAACAGGAAAGCTGCACAGGTCGATCCCATCAGCTCATCATCGATACTGGGATCTAACAAATATCCACCGACACCAACGAATGGATTGTCTGGTTCTTCCATACCGAAACTCATCCCGAACCCGAACAACCAATAAGTTAAACCGCCAAGGACTATGTCTACCACATTCTTCATCATTATGTTTACTTCGTTCTTCAATGACACACAGCCAGATTCCAACATTCCGAAACCTGGTATCAGGGAGAAAAGACAGAAGTAAAATGAAAAAAAATTATTCATTGAATTATCTTACCTGTTTGCATGGTGAATATAATGAACGAAGAGCTAATGATCCATATCGTGTCTTCTTGGTTTAGATTATAGATGGAACTAACGTATCTCAGATCAGTTATAGTCTCGTTAAAATCCGACTTGTTTTCCCTATAGCTTGTCATCAATTCCTCCATAGTAACTTTATGATCTATAAAGATATTTACTAAGTCATAGAAAGTTTTCAAAAAAAAGATGTGATTAGACCTTGGGGATCGGAAGTAGACTAAGAATTGAGAGGCCGAATACGTCGGTGAATAATTGTTTCGAATATATAGCAAAGATCAAAGAATAGTAGCAAAGAAAAACAAGTTAAAAATTAACGTTTTCTACTACCTGGAACTATTCACCGATAAAGAATAATCGATTAGCTATTAAATTGGGGTATCCAGCGAGGAAATAGTTACAAGGAAAGGTTGAACTATAATATAGCGTATAGGTACAGGTACATAGTAATAAATTATTGTTATAAATAAAATTACTGTTAATTATGTAATAAACATATTTTATGCAATATATGAAAATTTATACATATAATATGACACGTCATCGTATTTATATGTAGATTATACAGAGGTTGCCGTGCCGTTCGCGAAAACCTATAGCCTTAATAATATATTTATGTATTATTATATTATTCATATAATCTTATAATTAATATAAAACAGCGTGGCTTAGCAAAGAAGTTTTTTTTTTTTTTTTTTGATTGGTTTTTTTTTTATTTTTTTTTTTTATTTGTTTTTGTTTTTTTTGTTTTTTGATCGATATAATATAATAAATATGTTGTGTCTGTATTTTTCTTATATAATATACGTACAAATTTTAATACATAAGTAGATGAGTAAGTAAGTGAGTATAAGTAAGAAAAATATTAATAAGTTGAATTGCGAATAATATAAATTATTAAAACAATAATTAATACCCCAATGAATTTTTTTTTTTTTTTTTTTTTTTTTCATTTGTTCTCGACCTATTGAATTTAGTTACTTTTCTTGATTTTTTTTGTCAATTCTCTTTTTACCCTCACTTACACGTTACATAATAATTTTGTACATATACTGTATAATATACATATATATGTGTATAATATATAAATTACGCATATTGTATTGTATTATATTATATTATATTATATTATATTATATTATATTATATATAATATAATATAATGTATACAGTATATACTATCAGGTTCGTTTATTCATTTCTATTTTGTCAATACCTTAATAATCATAATAATAATAATAATAATAATATATGTACTAGTATACTATAATAATTATTATTTCATCACCGCGCGTTGTAGACGAAATTATGATATTATAAATAATTAAGTAGGTAGGTAGTTAGGTAGGTAGGTAGGTACAGGTAATAATAATTATAAACTTTATATTATATATGTATATGGCAGACTCGAAAGTGCAAGGCGTATGCAATTGTATTAGCCGTAGGGTGGGGAAAAAAAAAAAACAAAAAAAAAAAAAAAAATTTACATTGATAATAATAAATTATCATATACTAACGCGACTTAATTTTTTTTTTTTTTCATTTTTTTCATTTTTTTCTTCTATTTTTGTGTATAACAAATTGTACAATACGTGTTCATATATAGTATATATATACAGAAAAACGAAAAACAAATGTAAATAACGTTAATTTTTCAAAATCATTCATATGTATATATACGCTATAGGCTATGATAATATAAATAAAATAAATCGATTTCAAATGCATAGCGAATTATAATATAAATTTGAAACTCAGTTCAAACGTAAAATATTATTTATTATTATCGAAAAACGCGTAGATATAGTATATTTATTTATTTTTTTTCTTTTCTCCTTTTTTTCTTTTGCTATAGTAACGGATTCAAAGGCGTAAATGAAAAATCGAAAGAAAAAAAAAAAAAAAAATCAATTGATTAATTAAAAAATGGAAGCATCCGAGGAATACCGTATAACAATATTAAATATATCACGAGATGAAAGGCATATGACGAAAGGCTGTATAGTATACAGAGAGATTAAATAGCGTTGGTTTCCACTCGGTCAAAGCCAACTCGGCACACTCCAGATTTTTCGTCTGTTTATTGCAGGCTGGCCATCCACTTTTCTTTCTTTTTTTCAATTCGATGTCTTCCGAAAGCAAATCAAGTCAATCAGAGAAAAAAATGCAGATGGTCGGCCTGCAATAAACGGACGAAAAACCTGAAGTGTGCCGAGTTGGCTTTGACTGTGTGGAAACCAACGCTTTAATCTCTCTGTATGTATGTAGATATATATGTATAGGTAGTTACAGGATGCTTGCAGAGAAGACTGTAATATATATTGTATATTTATTATTTTTGAGCGTGAGATAATAAAATGAATAATTAATTTTAATACATATACAGCAGCATTGTGTATAGTTAAAAAAAAAAAAAAAAAAAATTAAATAACTTCGAATTTTATCATAACGGAGTAAAAGTCAAATATATAGTTATAAAGTTAATTTAGCCACACTTGAAAAGTTCCGATAATATTTTGCCAAATCATCGTTTTTGAAACAAAAAACCAAAAACCAAAATGGGAAAAAAATGAGAAAAAAATGCAAAAAAAAAAAAATATATCATCGTTCCAAAATGTTTTTATATTATTTTATCAATTACAGGCCTTCGTGTAGCTGTGCGTCTAATTCTTTTCACACCCCCTTGTTCATTTTTTTTTTGTATTTTTTTTTGCTTTTCTTTTTTTACCTCTTGAATGATATTATTACAATATATCACGTATCTCTCTAAAATATTTATTCTCTAAATTTAGGTGTTGACTTATACACATATGCGTATATATGTACATATATTATATGTATGTATATAACGTATGTTATTAATTAGTTGCATTGGCTGAGGTACTCTTATACATATTATTATTAATAAATAATATATACATATACATAAGTATATATGTATATATATATAAATATATGTATCCTCTATTGAGATACACGCGGGTGAATGTGTCGGCGTGGTGTATGTTCGAATGTGTGTTAAACTGTTTTTATATCATTGGATTTTTTTCTATTTTCCATTTACAATTTATTTTTTTTTCCGTTAATATTTTGACCATCAGTTTTTTTTTTTATTGTTATTATTTTTATCTCGAAAATAATCATAACATACTGTAACTGCAGTGACGTACTATTACATAGGTATAACATACTGTGTAATAATGATTAATTAATTGCGCAGAGAAATGAAGTGCTGAAACTTGACCCCCTCTGTCGTATCGATATACCTATGTATATTATATTATTACATATACTAATTTTATGAAATATATATATACGTAATATTGCAATCAGCCTCAAAAGTGTATCATATCGGCGTATTATTTAACCATTATACCTATACGATAGGTATATAAGTAAGTATGTATTTATAGCAAAAAGAAGAAATTATATAATTATAATTATTAATGAAAAAACCCAGACCCTGATCGAGTAAAGACTACTATTAATAATATAATATGTATAGCAGCGATGATTTTTAAAATTCGTTTCAAACGAAGATGATTAATTAATTAATAATAGGTACTACACTAGATATAGTATATACTGAGCAAAAATGAATAACGTGTGACACGTGTAGATATATAAGGTACCTATATACAATATATATTTATTTATTCATTCATTTATTTATTTATTTATTTATTCATTTCATTATTCATTCATTTATTTCTTTAAATTAATTAATTAATTAATTAATCAATTAATTAATTATTTATTTATAGGTACGTGAAGACTATAACTGACGCGTGTTTATTATTTGTTGATCATCACGATCGTTATATAACTGCGCTGCAGGTATTAATAAATTATCGATCGAATATACAATACTACATAAAGATTTATAACATTTCTCATATATACTATATAATATATATGTATATATGCGTAATTACGAATATAGGAGCTGATATAGGAAAATAGGAAATGAACGAGCTAGAAAAAAAATTCGTAGATTCTTTCTTCGTCTTTTTTTTTTTTTTTTTTTTTCTTCGCGAACAAACTTGGTAAATAAAATTACATATTATACGAATATTATGTATTACGTATGAATCATTATTGCATACAGCTGGCCGCGTGTATTCTATACATAGATATATATATATATATATATATATATATATATATATATATAATATAAGGACATTATTTCTCGGTGATTAATTAATTCTTTCTTTCTTTCTTTCTCTCTTTCTCTCTTTCTCTCTTTCTCTCTCTCTCTCTCTCTCTCTCTCTCATCTGCGCATATTTATATATATATATATATATATGTATATTATTTTTGTATTTTTCTTTGCAATTATTACGATCGTTTAATTACCTCGCCTTAATTAATATTTTAAATGGATAAATGGTCTGTGAATGCATTCAATCAATCGATGAATTAATTATTCTTCAATTACAAAAACTGTTTATCATATATAAATAAAAAAAAAAAAAAAAATGATAAAGAAAAAAAACAGTACGCTGCAGCCCGCGGTGCACGAAAAAAATATTAGGTGATTTCTAACGTTTTGGTGTGTGTGTGTGTGTGTGTGTGTGTGTGTGTACGTACGTGTGTATTATAGTTGTACATATATACGTAATATGTACGTGTAAAGCGAATATATTTATATACCTAATATTATATTATGTATGTATGTAGTTACGAGAAATTCGAATTATTTTTTTCGTTTTTTTTTTTTTTTTTTTTCTATTTTCTGCCTCTCCCCCTTTCCGTTTTATTCCGTGTTCGCTAATTTTTACTCTTTCTATTTATACTCAGCATCATTCGCATCGTCATTTCCTAAATTCTATATTATATTATACGTATGTATGTATGTATGCATTATTTATTATTATTTATTATTATATATACCTATTGCGAATATTATCGATTCAATGGTTTACGGTTATCACTTCACAACCGGCTATACTATACTGTGCACGCACATAAATTTTCACGATTTAATATAATAATAATAATAATAATAATAATAATAATAATATGATCCAGCTTTGGTTGAATTTATTTCTTTATTTTCTTTATTTTCACTATCAATCTGTCACGGTCTGGTATAATACTCATATTCCTGTTAAATAAATTGAAAAAAAAAAAAAAAAAAAGCAAGAAAAAAGTTGAATAAAATTTTGTTTTTTCTTACAATTTTGTAAATTCGATTCGTTAGAAATTCATTTTAAATCGTACCTATAATAACATAATAATAATAATAATAATAATAACAACAACATACCTTACAAATTTTTTGAAAGAAAAAAAAACAAAAAAAAACTTCAACATATACATATATATTCATAATAATTCAACGAAATATAGCATAATATAATAAAATATATATAATAGTAGGTATAAAGGCGTGGCTATAATACGTGGTTAATTCACCGACAGATAAAAAGACTGCGATAAGTTTAAAAAATTCATGATAAACTATTTTTTTTTTTTATTTTTACTTTTTTTTTTTTTTCTTTTTTTCTTCTTTTTTTCGACTTCTTTCCAACTCAATACGCATAATTCATTTATGGTTATTTTTATTTTTTCCTGCTTTTTTCTTTTCTCATCTTTGTCATGTATGCCCGCATACGCGTTGATATTAGTATGTATATGTATTCACTGATATAGTATATCTACATTAGTGTATATATAGATATATTATTATTTTCTTTCTGATATCAAACTATATATATCATATATATATATATATATATATATAGGTCTGTTTGTAAATAAATACCTTATACTTTCCCTTGATATTCCCTATAATTTTCAATTCCACAATAATGATAAAAAAAAAAAAGTATTATTTTCTTTTCCCTTTTCCTCTTTATTTTTCTTTCTCTTCTTCTCCTTCTTCTTCTTCTTCGTTTTTAACTCGTTCCTTTTATTCTTAACTCCCGTGGTCCTGGTCGAGTTCGTCCAAGGATTCAAGCCTAGCAATAGGCGCTTCGTTTATAGCAAACTCCCAAGACATATCTTCGCTAGTTTGCCTAGACGATTCGGGCAGTTGTCTCATAGCCTGTTCAGCAACTGTCGCAGGTCTTTGACCGGATGATAAAAGTTCATTTGAACTTGTACTTATACCTTGAAGACCAACACCCGGCGTTGAAGATTCTTTACGACTATCGCTACTACGCGGTCTAGGCAACGCCTGGCTTTTCTCGCTACTCGATATCACGCAGCTCCATGGATCCTCGGACTCTGCTTCTGACCGTTTATTGAAAGAGCTGTAACTAACAACTCGAATTGTATTCAAAGAATTGAGGGAAATCGTCTTTATTAATATTCATTAAATAATAAGGAAATAAAAATTCACAATAAAATAGAAAATAAATTCAAATTTTGTATTTCTCTGCTCACCCGGTCCTGAATTCTCCTCTTCTAAAAGCCGCGGGTTGACTGTGCCAGGCTGATGGCTGATGGTGAATTTGTTGGACGGCTGATACCGGCACAGCCAAATCTACTGGTTGACTTTGTGATCTGGTTGGTCCAGGTCGTCCGTTAAGAGCCGTTTGTAAGGCGGAAGCTAACGCCGAACTATCCGAGGTTACGGTCAACCTCGATGTACCCGAAGACGCGAACGTTGGCTCTCGCGTTGGCGGCCTATATTTTATAAAAAAAAAAAATTTTTAATGAGTAGAAGTTGGTTATTTCGCAGGGTCAATCCTGCAGCTCGAAAAAGGGATCGAAATTTCGTTTGACAATTTTTCCCAAAGTGTCTAGATCTTGCGTTATAATTAATTATAATTTAATAATAGCTGCGATGGGTCGCACGCGCCTTATGTACTAATTACGACACAGAATCTAGGCATTTTGGAAAAAATTGGCAGAACAAATTTCGATCCCATTTACGACCAAGATTGATCTGGTAAAATATTCTAGCGAATTACGGGACACCATGTACAGTATATAGGCGGTAAATGGATACAATTATTATTATTTTTTTTTATATAGGTACCTACTGTCGGCGCAAAAAGGTTTGGCCCCTCTGTTTGAGTGATCATAACTTCTACAGAAAAATTGATAGAGCATCGAGCCTGGAAAAATTGTAAAGCGCCAAGTTTTCTGCGTCTGATGGTTATTCACAAATTTCTGTGTCAAAATCGTGGCAACCGTTATAATCTCCGAAAAGTTAAAAAACGTAGTTTTTCGGAGTCCATCGCCGTACGTCAACTTAAACTCGTTACCGTTTGTCTGAACTAAGTTTCAAAAATCTGTAAAAATTCAGAAATATTCCCTGAACATTAACGAACATGATAGCTTTTGGTAATTTCAAAAATATTCAAAAACCTGGACGCCAGGTGTAAAAAGGTCCAATGGTGCGATTTGCGGAACGGATTGGTACCGGCAAACCTGAGCTAGCTCAAAATTTTCGTCAAGGTATACACTTTTTGATTCCGTAATCAGTTTTTAGTTCGCAAGAGTCAACTTCCAGTAATCGACTTCAACAATTTTTCAAATTTGCGCGGGGCCGCGCGTATCCCAGCCCCGATATTCGTTGCTGCATTTCCCTCTTGCCGCGCCCGTCACAGACTCAATTGTTAATGCAATTAACAATGTAAATGCAGCGACGAATATCGCAGCTTGGACACACACGGCCCCACGCGAATTTGACAAACTGTTGACGTCGATTACTGAAAGTTGACTCTAGCAAACCAAAAACTGATTACGGAATCAAAAAGTATATAACTTGACGAAAATTTTGAGCTAGCTCAGGTTCGCCGGTAGCAATCCGTTCCACAAATCGCACCCTTGGACCTTTTTGCACCTGGCGTCCAGATTTTTGAATATTTTTGAAATTACCAAACGCTATCATGCCCGTCAATGTTCAGGGAATATTTCTGAACTTTTACAGATTTTTGAAACTTAGTTCAGACAAACGGTGACGAGTTTAAGTTGACGTACGGCGATGGACTCCGAAAAACTACGTTTTTTAACTTCTCGGAGATTATAACTGTTGCCACGATTTTGACACAGAAATTTGTGAATAACCATCAGACGCAGAAAACTTAGCGCTTTACGATCTTTCCTGTCTCGATGCTGTATCAATTTTTCTGTGGAAGTTATGATCACTCAAACAGAGGGGCCAAACCTTTTTGCGCCGACAGTAGGTGTATAGGTATGGGATTTAGCGATATACATGTAAAGATAGGTCTATATGTTATACATAATAATAATAATATAAAGCTCATGGAATTGTTAATTGTTATACATGTGTATGTGTTTCGGTATATTTGCATTATACAACTATTATGCAGCGAATACGTATAATCTATGTCAATAAAATACGGGAAATAGTCTGTATATTATGTATGTAGTATAATTTTTTTTTTTTTTTTCTTTAATTAACGCCGCAAATTTTTCTCGCATTTTTGATTTTCTCATTTTTAATTATAGAAAGCCGATAAATGAATGGAATAAAAAAAAAAAAAAAAACGTCGGATCCTCTTTCATGTATTATACTTGTATCCAGGGAAAAAAACAAGAAATATAATACAGCTGTATTCACGCGTATATGTAAATAGTTATTATTTTCGGTTACGTATTTCATTCGATGTATAGGTGTAATTAAATTCATAGTCGAAGATAAACGATACGATTTCGGTTGGAATGTTAAATTTCTGAATTGTCGGGAAACGAGTATATACATCGCGCAGCATTTAATATAAAATAAAATTTCAATATTTTCCGGCAATTAATTAATTAAACGATTATGGAGCGACGAACGGAATCAATGAATAACTGCACCGATCATGAAAACGGGTGTGAAGAATCTAAGAAAACCGACGATAGGCCGAGGTGTGATGAGAAAAAAAAAAAACAAAAAGAAAAAAAGAAAATGGATAAATTTTTGTCCAAAAAATGACAGAAATAAATAATAATCAATTGTATAAATCTCCAGATCTCGCAAAGAGAATGAAACACCGTCAATCGGAGATAGGGAAAGGTCGGAAAATCGAGATCGTAGAAGATCGCGGGGAGATCGATCGGATCGGAGGATAGTAAGGAGCGGAGAAAAAACCGATAGAAAAAAGTCGCTTTCTCGAGACGGAAGAAAAGTTGGAAAAAAAAATACCAAAGAGGTTTATCTTTCTTTGATTAGAATCGTAAATGATACATCATTCGATTATGTAAATTTGAATTATTATCGGTTATTTTTATTCAGGTGAATGGCCTATCGGACTTGTCGAAAACGATATTAACGCGACGTGTATCAAGGAAACAAGCCCGGGCCTCTATACAACCGACTCATAAATATAAAAGGAATAAAAAAAGTGAAAATGTACCGGCGATTCCAAACCGGGTTTTCAAAGCTCTCCACATTTTAAGACATGAAAAATTTCTCCGCGTAATTTCGCGGTATCTAAAACCAGATAATTAAATTGTCTATTTTATTGAATTTATTTGTTACTATATTGTTTATTCTATGTATTTCAAATGAGCTGTTACAGATTAAATGTACTCTATGTTATAGCGAGGGATTTATTTTGGGCTGGGTTCAATTTCCGAATTAATTTCATACGGTTTAGAAATTTTTTTTTTTTTTTTTTGTTTTTTTTTTTTCAATTTTCAAATTCGGGATTTGAAACCAAAGAGTACTAGTTCAGTCTTTTATTTTGAGGGTAATGATATCTCTGGCAAATTTCTAGTCCGTAATATTGAAATTCTGAACTTGAACCCAGTCCCCGATTATTTGTGGAATTATAGCAGCATTTATTTTAGCGATATTAATTGAGTAATTCGCACCTCTTAAATTTATCCAATTTTTCCAAAACAAAAGACGCCGATATCAAATGCAACTGATCCAGCGATTTGGAAAGAAAGCTAGTCGTTTGATTGTTTTTTTGTTCGTTTCGTTTCGTTTCGTTTCGGGAAATAAAACAGAAGAAAAAAAAAAAAAATTATAAATATATCGTTAAACTGGAAAAAAATTCATTTCTTTAATTGTTTAAAGAGAAAAGAACAGAGAAGAAGAAGAAGAAGAAAAAAAAAACAGTTTCAATATACTTACCTAAACAAACTGTGCGACGTACTTGGCTGGATTTTTCCATGACCATTACCGTAGCTAGTAGATGGAGGAATGGTAGGAGGTTGTGGTTCGCTCGCAGATCTTTGGACAAGAGCGGGTGCCCTGCTTGTAGTTTTACCCGAAGTAGCTGGCGCCGTACCGGGTATCATTTCTATGCTAGAACTCTCCCTCGATGAATTAAGGGTCTGTTGAAGCAGCGCCAATATAAGCCGGACATCACCGGCCATAGAATGTTCAAGAGAAGTAACTTGCCGCGAGAGTTGATCTATCCTAGCATTTATTTCATCCAACGGCCGGCCTGGACCGCTCTGAAATTCACCTGAGAAAAAAATAAAAAAAGACCAAAATTAAAATTAAAATTAAGATAAAGAGAAAATACAAATAAAAAATTCAACAACTCCTCCACTCACCGTGAGAGGTTTGATGCTGTGGAGGCGAAGGCGTTGTATAATGACTGGAGGTAGTCGAGGCTGGATGAGCCGCGGTTTGACTTAGACTGCTTTCACCAGCTGCCGAACTTCTCCGGGCTGGCCTCGTCAGAGGGGTTGTAACTAAACAGATTACGATAATAGACGAGGTGAACGACTTTGGTATATAATTATTTGTTTATCTCGCGCGATTTGTTACATCGGATTATTCGAGACGTTTAAATTTTATTTTATTTTATTTTTTTCTATTATTCTCATCAGTTTGTGATGCAGGAGGTATATATACATAGACACAGCATGTGTCATGGACCAGAAGATGAAAAATTTGTAGTTTTTTTTTTTTTTTATTCATTCTTGTCTCGTTTTGTCTCTTTTTTTCTTTAATTCTTTTTATTGTTTCGTGGAGAGGAAGTAGGAATGACGAAAAATTTAAACGAATCGATAGATTGCTTTTGATCGACAATAAAAGAAAAAAAAAACGATGGCGTATAGGTATACTTGATTATTATAACAATTAGGAAAACCGCGATCTAATTTCTTTTCGATATCCGCAGTCTACATCGTTGCCTATGTAGGAGATGATCCGCAACTATAATGATGAAAGTATAAAAATAAAAATAAAAATAAAAATAAAAAATTCAAATAAATATCATTTTTCGATCATCTAATCCTAACTCTTACCTTGCTTAGCGAGATAGTCGTGGCTTGTCAATGGCTGGAGATGAATCTTGTGCTGTCGTAGGTCCGGTATGCTGCGCTTGAGATGGGTTAGCATGCCTGAACAACCAGGTTACAAGGTGTTAACAAACCAGGAGTAACAAACCCAAACTCAAATAAAAAAAAAAAAAAACAAAAAAAAAACGTGGAGATTCTTTTTTTTTTTAATAAAGCTCATTGTCAGCTATTACGTTCAACATTATATAATTATGTGGTATTCGTTTACAAATGTATATATATATATATATATAAAACGAGTATATGTTTATGTATATGTATATATTGGTGATTAAAATTTGATAACATTTTTTTTTTATCAAATTCTGTCTTCCTGAGTTGGAAAAAAAATTTGAAAAAAAAAAAAAAAAAGTTAATGAAATATCGTAATATGTATTGTAGGGGTTAGTGTTAATTTACGTTAATCAAGCAAATATAGTATATTAAGGAGTATATCTTATGATATGATATATATGATGTGATGTGGTGTTGCGTTGCGTTGCGTGTGTCATTTTCGAGCAATTTTATACGTACCTAGTATATGATCGGATTTCTTGTGATAAACACCATTGATAGAGAATTTTTTTTCTGATCTCAGGTATATATATATATATATATATATATATATATATATATATATAAATATTATATAAAGATAACTTGAAATAAAAGAATATATAAGAAGAGGGACGCGTTCGTTGGTCAAGAATAATAATTATTTTTTTTTTTTTTCTTTTTTTCGGAAGGGGGGGGGGGGGGGAGGCAAGGCTCAATACATATTTGACCGATAAAAAAGAACCTGTTGTAATAATTGTATATACGAGAATCTGTTGAGATCGATCGATCGATCATTTTGATAAAACGAATTTAATCATATTGAACAGATTCTTTTTCTCTTTTTATTATACAATATATTTATAATCGTGCAAAAGAGAAAAAAAAAAAAGAAAAAAAAAGAAAAAAAAACCGATCTACATTCATGTAAAGCAATTATATTATCAACTACTATATATAGCAGACGCCATTACGTATAAATAATTAAACACATTACTTATACATACGTATAATTAATATGATCGATATGAAAAATGCGGTACGAGCAGAATCAATGATATAATTTTTGCGGAGCGTATATTACTCACCAGTTATAGAATTTAGGGTCGAACTCCGCTGCTTTGGTTCATCAAATTCCAAATTCAGGGGAGTCACGTCTTGTCCAGCTTTATCGGTGCTGAATTCTAGGATCCCGTGACCACTGGCTCTGTCACTGCGTTGAAAAAAAAAAAAGAAATAATGAATCAAAATTAAACAAAAGGGAAAAGCGATGTGATCAGGGAATAAACAGATGGCACTATCCATCATGGATACTTACTACTCCTCCTGGTCATCCTGAAGAGAATCCTGCCGTCCTGTAGGGATCAGATTTGATCCTGGAGGCGCTCCGCCGCCAGGACCTCGCCGATACCGTGGAGGACGGAAGGCAAATCTTCTAGCATCAACGTCGACGTCGGTTGGTGTGCTGACCGGAAATCGTGCTGACATTGGATCGACCCCGGCCTGTTCTTCCTATTCGATTTATAAAAGGGTTGGATTTCACCCGATCGTAACGGGGGTTTAGGGGGTACTGATATTCCAACTTACGTCTCGCATGTTGAACGTGATTTCAAGATTGGTGCTGAAATGGTTTGAGAATTCTGGATACAGTGCCAGAACGTCGAGTAGATCGTCCCTGTGTATCTTATGGAGATCGCAATAGGTCAGGGCGCGTACATTGCACGACGATTTACCAACGGTTGGATAAATGCAAGGATTTTCACCGAATATATCGTCCTTTCCGAGGATCGCCATCACTATGTCGTCTTTAAGTATCTCGATACTTCCTCGCGATATGAAGTAAAGAGATGTTAGAACGTCTCCTCGATGTACCAATGTATCCCCAGGAGGGGCGTGCGTGGTTTTGAACTTCAGAGAGAGTGCTCTGCGGAAATGAAAGAGAAAGGGGATGTGTTCGAGAAAGATGAGTAATAAAATGGGAAAATTTTGAACAAAGAATGTTTTTTTTTTTTAGATCACCTCAAACAGCCAGGACTCGCTCCTTCGAAGGCAGTGCAATTGCTTAGGAGGTTTCTGTTCAGGTGAAGACAAATGTCCGCCTGAAGGCACTCGGGGAAACCCTTTAGGACGCTGTTCATATCTATTCCATTTGTGTAAGTCCACGCGTGCTGGAAGTACTCCTCTAGTCTTTGACGCAATGGGTTTGGTATCTGGTGGAATTTTATGAACTCTCTAACCCGCAGCATCTGGGTATGATAGCGGGCTGTACCGCTGTACAATCTCTGTATGATCGCAGAAACGTTGCCGAATATGCTAGCGTACATCAGAGCTAAGCGCATATGAAAATAAATTTTAAATTTCAAATTTTAAGATTGAAAATTTAAAGAGCGATTTTTCACACGGGTTAGAAATTTGGAATCTGTATATATTTATGTATAGTCTACTCACATCCTATCAGCATCACAATAATCGTGAAGATTTTTTCTGCGTCAGTGTTCGGCGCCACGTTACCAAAACCAACTGAGGTCAGGCTACTGAATGTAAAGTACAACGCGGTAACGTAACGACTCTGAAATAAACGATGTTCAAGATATAACATATTCGCCGTTATTTAAAGAATAGAAATTTCTCTCATTACCTTTATGCTCGGTCCGCCAGTGTCGTTTACTAAATAAAATTGGTGGGTATCATTCGCGAGTATATCGAGCCAGCCCACCTTGCTCTTCAACGAAGATCTCTCAGCGTGCCCTATCGCGTACCTTCAACATATTACTCTCGATGAGATCGATCATTAAATTCGTTTCCCATGTTATGGGGTGGGGGTGTCAAAGTTCCAAATTTTAACATTACCCCGATGACTAATATAGACGTATAGATAAAGAAGAGAATAAGAAATGCAATGATCCTTCGGATGGTAGACATATATTATCGTTTAATCGAATGAGATAAAATTCATTATGTAATAATGATATGAATTCATGACAACGTCGTATATCTTACCATATGCAGGCGAGCCAGTGTGCAATTAGAGCAAATGATGCCATCAGTAGAAGAAGTACTGCGGCACCGTATTCACTGTATCTATCAATCTTCCTAGCCACCCTGACTAATCGAAGCAATCTGGCAGCTTTTAACAAACCAATCAGAGTAGTCGTCTGCAATAAAATCGTAATTTTTCCCATTTTGGGTGATGCTTTTTTTTCCTTCCTTTACTTCTTTCTTAATCTCTGATCAACTGGGAAAAAATGGTAGAGGTAAGGATTAAGGATTATCGGGTATAGTATATCAAGACTCGATTTGAACTTTTGACCAGAAATCAATGAATAGTTAATCGATGATTCTAATTTTGGATTTTTAGATTTTTAATTTGGTTGAGTTAAAACGTTCTTTTTTTTTTTTTTTCTTTCTTTCTTTCTTTCTTTCTTTCTTTTTGGAAAATAACGGGAAAGAGTTGGGAATTTTTTGAGTGGGAGTATATATAACTATATGTATAATATATACTACATGTATGTATGGAGAGTTTTTAGTTTTTTAAATGCGATGAATATATATATATATATATATATGTATACTATATATATATATTTGTGTATGTATGTATGTATGTACGTATGTATGTATGTAGGTATGTATAATATGGCAGTGATTATAATGACGATCTAAATGAATTAATGTCTGTATGATCGTTAATGAATGAATGAATGAATGAATGAATGAATGAGGTGAAATGAGTGAGTGAATGAGTGAGTGAACAAATTCAATAAATACGTGCCTAAGTAGGTAGTATGGTATATATATGTACACTGTACTACTACACTTACAAGCATGCAACTGCGTCGTCTATTTTATATATGTATACTTGACCAATCGATTATCACTCGAGTCTCGAGTCTAGTATAAAAAAAAATTTGGGAAAAAATCGAAAAAAAAAAAAAAATCAACAACAATAATAATAATAATAACGTGGTGTCAGTATAAGCTGCTGCTGGTATTATAATAATAATAATAATAATAATAATAATAATAATAATAATAATAATAATAATAATACTAATCATAATAATGATAATAATAATAAAAATAAAAACAAAAATAAATTAATAAGAATCATAATAATAATAATAATAGTAATAATTAAGCGAAGTGAAAAATAGACGCATATATAGAGTATTTATATTATATATGTGTGTGCGTGTATGTGTATATATATATATACATATATACATATATAACGTATTGATATGTGTGTGTGGAAAGCAGTATATAGTATATCAGCGGCAATATGTACATATAATAATAATAATAATAATAATATAATAATAATAATAATAAATGAAAGCGATCGCACAACTAATTAATATAAATGATATATTAATAAGTAATGTATATATGTATGTATTGTACATACATATATTCACAATTTATAGGTATATATATATATAAAGCTTGCAACGTAAGCGTAAAAAAAAAAAATATATATATATACATATATAATAAGGAAAATAATAATGATAATAATATTATAATATATAATAGAATTATATATAATATATATATATATAGTAATGTATAAATATAAGAACAAGAACAAGAACAAGAACAAGAACAAGAACAAGAACAAGAACAATATGTAATAAAAAAAAAACAAAAAAGGCGTTAAAGAAATATTATATCATAAAATACATAATATCACAAAAAAATTAATAATACTATACAATTTAGAAAAGTTTAAAAGCTTACGTACAATTCGAACCTCGCGTTGTACTCTTTTTCCTGGCTTGTGTGTATATGTGTGTGTGTGTGTGTGTGTGTGCGTGTATGCGTGTATATACCGTACGTCCGTATATTTGTACGATTAATTTTATTTATTTATATATTTTCTGTTTATATGTGTGTGTGTGTGTGTCAGTGTGTACGTGTGATTTTTTTTTTCTTTTTGAAAAAGGTCAACAAAAGTTCGGACAAAATTTATTATATTATGGGTTTATTTTGAATAACTTTAGTTGTTTTTTTTTTTTTGTTTGTTTCGTTTTGACAAAACTAACTTTCGCGCTTTACTAATTCCCGTATATTATATGTAGCTATATTCATAGTAAATATTCGTAGTATAATATAATATACAAAATATTTATCGCCCTTCTTTTAAGATCTGCCGCGTAATAATATATATCGCTGCACTAACGATATAAACATAATTCATTAATATTTTTCTACTCTAATTACTTCTCTTTCTCCCCGATAACAATTTATCATTTTACAATATCGCTCCGATACAACGCGATAAGATATTCAAGTATTATATTAAACATAAATAATTATATATGAATTATATAGGTATATACTATAGTATATGTCAAGGGGCCGGGTGTGGGGCATTGCAGGTATGTCTAATATTGATTTACTGTACGATAAGAAAAAATCAATTACTTCATATTGTGTTCCCTGTATTCTCGTAAAAGAGAGAAAAAAAAAAAATAAATAAATAAAAAATAAATACTTTGTTCGTTTAGTAGGTTTTATATATTTATAGATTCATAGTTTTTTTTTTTTTTTTCTTTTTCAATTATTTTTTTCACTGTTTAAAAAACGAAAATTTTTCATAAAATAAAAAAGGACAAAGAGAGAACGTTGTGAAGTAATGAAAAAAAAAAAAAAAAAAAAAATTAATAAATAAATTTGTAAAAAAAAAAAAATTGTAAATTTTTGATTGCTCATGCATTTGTTATATGTCATTTTTCGACGGTGTATAGTTGTATGCTATAGGTATAGGTATATGATTGAGTATAATAAAAAAAAAAAAAAAAAAAAAAAAAAAAAAAAAAAAAATGGTTCGATTAAAATTTTCATTCCGCAAAAGAGAAGAAAGAAAATAAAAAATAAAAAAATGAAGAAATCATTCACCTCACATGTTTACAAGCTCGTGCGTAAAAATTGTCAGTGAAATTCCAAACGTAAAATAAACAAACAAAGAAATTGTGAGTAAAAAAAAAAAAAAAAAATAAATAAAAGAAAGAAGAAATTTAGGGGAAAAAAAAATGCTAGGAATATCCTAACTTCATTCTCGATGTAAAAAGGGCAGCGTTGAAGTTCCAAATTTTATAAGTTTGGAACGATCGAAATTCCGAGAATCCAAATCCCCATCCCCATCCCCGAAAGCCAAAAAAATCAATAGAAAGAATAGTTCATTCTAATCGCGACCCTATTTACGGAAATCCACTTTATCTAGTTGAATCGATAACTATTCACGATGTTATAAATAATTGATAGGATTTCGAAACTTTATTTATCCCAAAAATAAAATCTCATTTATTATGGTTTCGATACGATCGATACGATACGATACGATACGATCCGATCCCGGGTGAATTTCAAGTTTCGGGTCTTTAGCTTTCGGAAAAATACCGTGTTTTTTTTTTTTTTTCAGACCTTTGACTTTTCGGGAGTTTAAAAATTCGTAACTTCAATCCGGTCCCTGTGAAAAATAGTTTGAAAACGCGGCATTTCTCACTCATTGCAATCGCGCTAAGAGGTTTTTCAAACATATCTTTATAGTATAATATTTATGTATGTATGTATGTATGTACATAGTATATTAATTCCGGAGGGTGAGGTATACCTGCCTGCGGCACCCCCGTAAATATATGTGTATAAATATTTATATAGGCATATATAGAGGTACGTAAATAAAAAAAAGAAAAAAAAGAAAATAAAAGAAAATAAAATAAGAAATTACGTGCTCCCTCGTAACATCAGCTGTTCTTAAAAGAAGTTTAGCGAAAAAAAAAAATAATATAAACTACGAACGGCATTAAATATATTATAATTATTGTATAAGTGATCTGGATTGTCAGTATACTATATAAATATATATATATATATATGTGTGTGTGTGTATATAATATATATAATTACGGTGTGGATTGAAAAATTATTGCCTTTTTAAAAAACTGTGCGAAATATAGTTGAATGTATATAAGCATAGGAAAAGTTGATCGCTAAACATTGTTTTTGGAATCTGCGTTGTGATTTCTGCTGACTAACCTCATCCTTGTCCAAGCCGAGCTACGAGAAAACCACTAATGTTAAATTTGCGTCACTATTTTGTACTTTGTTTTTTTTTTTTTTTTAATTAAATTAAATTAAATTAAATTAAATTAAATTATTTATTTAATTTTTATTTATTATTCAAAGTTTTCTCTTTTCACTCTATAGTAATTCTTTTTTTTTTTTTTTCTCATTTTCTTCACAAAATACATTTTAATTCTTGTCAACCCTTGGCACACAAGAGCCTAGAGTCAAATTAAAACCATGCTCAAGTTTGTGGCAAGAGAAACAACATAAATGTATATATATTTACAAATACGACGAGAGAAAAGTAAAGTAAAGTAAAGTAAAGTAAAGTAAAGTATAATAAAGTAGAATATAATAAAATGAAATAAAACAAATTAAATTAAAGTAAAGAAAATGAAAAGAAAGAAAAATAAGAAATACGTATAAACGACAAAAATAAATGAATAAAAAATAAATGGAATAAAAAAACCGAAAGGAAGAATAAGAAAGAAAGAAAGAAAGAAAGATAAATCAACATAAACGAGAGTCAAATTGATAGGAAATGAAAAATCGTGATAATAGATGTTTAGTATATTGGATTCGACCATAGTTGAATATGTATAAATATTTATATAATATGTATCTATTAGAGGTATTCAAAAAATTTCGACGTTCTGTTCTTTCACTTTTCAGGGTTAAAAAAAAATTTCTTCACAACTTGATAATGACTCTTTATAAATGTGCTTAAAAACTGAATAAGATTGAATTTTCTATGTAATTAGAGAGGAAAAAAAAAAAAAAACTTTTCATGTGCTATATCTAAATGAAAAATACAAACAATTAGTGATGAAACCGCGTGTTAAATTGTCCGCATCGACAGTCACATTTTTATAGACAGTAATTCTCAAGTTATCAAACCAATTTTTTAGACCCAGAGAAGTGAAAAAACCGACCATCGAAAATTTTTGACTAACTCTAGTACATATATATATATATATAATATATATACATAAACATTGAATTCGATGGAAAAATATAAATTTTTTTTTTTTTTATTTTATTTTATTTTTTTTTTATATACTATGTCATTATGTTTATTGTCAATATATATTTCTTTCTTTAGAATAAAAAAAAATTAGAAAAAAAATTAGAAAAAATAAAAAATCAATATAATTCTACGAACGTATAACAATAATAATAATAATAATAATAATGATAATTTATATATATATATATATAGAGATAGAGAGAAACACCAAAGAAATAATAAATATATATATACATATATATATATATATATATATATATAATATATGTATATAATAAAGTCGTTTTATTTGCCATCTAATATTCGACAAATAAAAATGATCATTCAACACCAATGAAAAAATAATAATAATAATAATAATTAAAAGAAAGAAAATAAAAATAAAAATAAATATAAAGAGAGAAGAAAAAAAAAAAGAAAAAATATATATATATATGTAACTATAAAGCGCCAATTTTGGTAAATACATCTATGATATTATTATAGACACATTTCCGGTTTGACGTTTTGATAAGAAATGAAAAAAACAAAAAACTTATATAGGTACTAACATCAATATCAACATATCTATATATACATACATATACATATATAATATATATATATATATATATATATATATAATATATATATATATATATATATATATATATATATATATATTATATGCACATTATATACGATAATCAATTTTTTTTTTTTTTTTTCTTCTTGTTTCTAATTTATTAAAAAATCGATCTTCATTTATTTATTTATTTATTTTCTAATCGATACGTGTGCATATTACATGTATATATATATATATGTATATGTATATAAATATATACGTAATATAGGAATAAAGTAAGTGCGGGTTATCGCGTCAATTGCGCCCGTTTTAATATAAATCATACCTCGTCCGTGTCGGCGCCAAAGAATAGAAGATCGAACGGTATAGCTGCCACCAGATCGATAATGAACCAACCCTTTAGATAGTGAACGGCTATTTTACCAGGGTGAGAAACAACCTCGTCGTTTCTGTTAACGAATGTTGTTCGAAAGTTTATCAATATATCCACGATGAATGTTACGTCGACTGCGGGGCGAGCCGAAAATAAGAAAGAAAAAACCGAAATTAGATTATAAAATAAGTGCAGAGAAAAGAAAAAAAGTAAAAAAATAAAAAACAAAAAAAAAAACCGACAACTCTTTTCTTTTTTTCTTTTTTTCTTTTCAATTTATTTATTTCTCCTCTCTTACCTATCAGATCGATTATCAGGATCGGATCGTCCCCGTATCGTTTTCGATCTCTCGTACCGTAGCCTGGCTCGGATAACAAGAAGGCTGCGACGTACGGGGTGAATATCGCTGTGTACATAACCAGCAGGAGAATTAACCAATCCCACACTGCTTTGAACGGAGAATAATGGAGTATTGTCCATTTGTGGATTCGGGGTGACTGCAGCTTGTACTCGGGGAGAACGTCTGCGCCCAGCGATAGAACCTTAAACAATGAATAATTGATTGTTAATTATTTTATATTATTATTGAAAAAAACAAAAAAACAAAAAACAAAAATTAAATGTCTCTCACTCGTTATCATATAACTTAGGGTGGTCCTTAAAAATAACATTTTTTTATCCACCCCCTAAAATGTTTTGAAAGGAAAATTCGTTTTTTTGTAAAAAATAAAAAAAACAAAAAAAAATTAAAAGAACACGTGCCCGCAGACGATCAAAGTTTTTGTTTTCACGAATCCGCAGTTTTTTGGTAAATGTGTACAAAAAAAAATATGCAGATTTGACAAAAAAAAAAAAACTGACGAAAAAAAACAAAATAAAATGTTGAAATTTTTGTTTCTTCGGTATTTTGTCTTTTAATTTGTTTTTTTTTTCCAAAAAAAAAAAAAAAACAAATTTCCCTCACGTTTTTATTATACGAAAAGCAACAACCACCCTAATATATATATTATATACATAGAATATAAATTAAATAATATTATTAATGTCGAAAATCTATTTTTAAAACTCTCACAAATGTGTTCTTCTTCTCCAATCCAATTATATCTCAGAGGTTTTTTTTTTTTTTTTTTTTTTCTTTTATTTCATTTTATTTTAAAACGCGAAACATTTCATTTTATTTCATTTCATTTCATTTCATTTCACTTCTTTTCTTTTCTTTTTTCATTCTCTTACCATATTATCAGTATCGTTGCGTGTGGACCTTATATTAATAATCTACTGGCCTACCTAGTCAAGTATCAAATATATCTCCCGAATGGCTTTACGTACGTTGCGAGTGAGTATGAAACTATAACGGATGAATGATCGGTATACGTTCGACTCTATTCTTCTTTCTCTGCCACGAAGTAATAGGCTAATGTGAGCCCTGGTCAATAATCCACGCGCGAGACCTTATAGTCGGCTATACGTAGTTTATATGTACCCACGTATGTAACGTACGTAGTACCTACTCGAGTATAATATTATCTAAAGCGAGGTGTGTAGTATACGTGGAAATTTCTAACCGTGTATCGGAGAATTTCGGTTAAATTATTGAAACGACGAGCTGATAATATACGATAAAATATTATGCATTCCGATTCACAAATATCAGGAATAATTAGAGATCAGATTTTTTTTTTTTTTTAATGTTTAAAAAATAACGTACGGAGCGAATAGGTCTGACACCGAACCCTTCCAGAAGGGTAGCTAGCAAGATACTAATACAGGACTGGTATACCAGGCGTTCGATTTTATGGGCGTATATTTCCCAGCCGTATAAATACCTACGAGGGTTGTAAAAATGCGAAAATACACTAGGGGATCGGTATCATCAATCTTAATCATATTTTAACGCCGATGAAATTAGGGTCCGAGATTTTAGACGCTATAGGAACAGGAGTTCGTTTAAACACTCGTACGATTTTGAATTTTCAGAAAACTTTCAAGATCAGAAGATTTAAATTTTGAAAATTTCGGTCCATTTCTCAGTATGTGAAATTCTGATCGAGACCCAGCTCCTTCGTACGAAAACCCATTTTATTTACTTAAAATCTCAGAAAATACAAATTTCGGATTTTTCTTCAACAATTCCCGGGAAATGCCAGTTAAATTTATAACTAATGAGACAAATTTGGACCTCGCCCTTCGTCGGTGGGATTACACCGTCGTATAGCTAGCTACCTGCTGCACCTATTCTTCGTCTTCTTCGACGCTTCTGTTTTCTCCCTCAAGAAATGATAAATCACCGTTCGGCGCAGGTATTGCATACGTGGTTCGTTGACCCCGACGAAATACCGATAGTGTATATAGGAGGTATTGGGGAAATGACGTTACGTCGAAATAATTACCGTCGAAAGCGCCGAGGTGAACGCCTGTTTTTTTCTATTCCCAAAATAAGAGCGTGTTATCTTTGTCCACATTGTGATGACCAGGCTCATAGTCATTCTCTGGACTCGAGAGACTGGTCCTCCATTCTTTCATAGGTATAAAGTTCAAACTTATACGAATATGAATATGTATATATGTACTTTTCTTCTTCTTTTATTTCAACGTTCGAAGTTAACGACGCATGTCTGTGATAGCCACGTGTGCACTTTGCTCGATATAAACGTGTAGAGAGTGGCGTTTAAACTTCTATGGATTAAAACCGACCGAGAATAATCCTGCAGCCAGTGGATATAAGCGACTCTATTTTCATCCCGAAATGAGTAACTGCAACTGCAGTAGAGATTCTTGCGCTGCTTGGTGCAGCGGCACAGTAGACGGTAGCTGTATACGATACTGCAGACTCGCACGCGGGTACTGAACTGAAACTAAACTAAACAGTGAAACAGCTTGAAGCGTTCCTTACAGCTCTGTGTCTGTGTATAAAGGTTTGAAAGCCAGAAAGAAGCACTGTCCCCCCCACCTTAACGAGCCACGAATCGTGACTGGCCGAAGTAGAATCGCATTAAAAAACATTTTAAATAGCTTTTCAGACTGCAGCATCAGCAACAAGGGGCCGAGTTTAAGTTCGGTATTTTTATACCATCGATTCACAAGTTTTAGGAAGGGTTTTCACATTCCGGATTAAAAAAGACTTTCAAAAGATCGGAAACTTTAAATTCACGCACTAGTTCATTCAGTGTTCAATAACTCGGGTTTTCGTGAGAGGGTCTCGATCAGAATCAACCATTATTCGTCTTTGAACCCTGAGAAATACCTACACTCAAATTTTCGGGGTTTCGATCCCCCGAACTTCAACGTTTCCGATAAATTCTAAATGAACTCGTAGCTTCGACCCGGCCCCAGCAGCATAAAGGAAATCCGAGAGCAAATAATACCGACAATCCACGATGTGAAACGTGGAAATTTTATCCCGGTATAAAAATAACGACGAGGAGAAAATACACTCGCGGTTGTTTTTTCTTTTTTTTTTTTTTTTTTTTTTGAGCCATCTCTGTATCGATCATGGTTTTCGAGTTTGCGATCGACTCGTCAATCAATGGCCAATTACCTGCCGATATTAATTTAAGAAACCGATTAACACTCGCCTCCCAGTTTCGTCATCAACACCACATCCACTATACCTCTTTTCTAATCGCTCCTTTAACCGGTACGGTTTGAAGAGGCGGTCCGTTCTCTATTAGCAAACTCTTCGTGCTTCCACCTCTGACCCTTACGCTGCTCCACCTCTGCCTTGGTACGAGGTCGGATATTCTCTCGCCCCTTTCTCCGTCCCGAAGCGATCCTCCACCCTTGGCTCTAAGGGCGCCGAGAACTATGGGAGTCGCCGAAGCCGCGGGAGCAACAGGTACTTGAAGCTGGCCCAGGAGGTGCTCCGACATCGCCTTCGGGGACTTCAGGCACGCCATAACAGGGATAAAAGGCGTCCTGGGCGATACTATCGACGATGAATTTATACGCGTAGTTAATCTTCCGGTTACCGAGGCCCCGGTCGCCTCTTCGTCTATCTGCACACTAGTGGAGGTGGCATTTGACCCTGCAGGACTCGATTTGACGAGTAGTTGTTTCCTCCTTATAACAACGGGCGGAGGAAGTCTCCCGATTTGTTGGGGTCTAAAGTTTTTACAACTCGGTATAATTAACGGGGGTAAAGATTTATTACCGAAGTATTTATCCGGGTATAAATCTCTACGATTTTCAACTTCTTCGTCAAATTCTTCCTGTAGTTCTTCCAGCTCTTCGATTTCCACCTCCACTTCCTCCTCTTCGCCACCGGAATACTCTGACGATCGTTGTTTCTTTAGGAACTGAATTTTGGAAAATATTTTCAAACGATTTACAATAAACACTTTTATATTACCTCCGAGATTTAACGAAACGATACTTATTTTCACTCCTATTATTATTATTATTATTATATATTCACTTTCAAATTTTATAATTTTTATATAACATATAATATTTTTTTTAGTTTTTTTTTTTTTTCTTTTTAGTTTGAATTAAAATTACCCTTGATTTAATTTTTCCGAACGGCTTGTCAAACTCACAATATTACGTGTATTCTTCAATATTTTCAAAAGAGATAGGAGAGAGAGAGAGAGGGTGGGTGGGAGGGAGGGAGGGAGGGAGAGATTAGGAGGGTGAGAGAAAATCTAATTCATTAATTTTAATGAGATTTTATTATACCTCGTAAATATATACTTGTAGTTCTTTTTTTTTTTTTTTTCTTTTTCTACTTTTTTTTTCACCTTTAGTCTCGTACCAGGTTCAGGGTAATTAAATATTATCTAAGTGTTGTTTATGTCCCTTTTTTTTTTTTCTTACTTTTTTTGTTTTTTTTTTTTTTCACCGTCTCTCTCTCTCCCTCTCTCTCTCTCTCTCTCTCTCTCTCTCTCTCTCTCTCTCAATTAACGCGGTCTATTTATCAAATTTATTTTACCCTCATTCTTTTTCGTGGCTTTACCGAATTTAATCACAGATCGATGCGAAGAGTATGAATATATGATTACAATTGTTGTTGTTGTTATTATTATTATTATTCCTATTATTATAGGATCGATATCAGGACGTTGTATAATAGAAAAAATAAAAATAAAACAACGAAGGAAAAACGACTTTTGAGACGAAAAAATTTGTATTTTTATTGATACAACAATAAAACTGGATTATATTATTACGATTGTTGTTTATATCATTATTGTTATTGTTATTGTTATTATTATTATTATTATTATTTATTTTTCTTTTTTTTCGTCAGTGTATAGGTATAATATAGGTATATATATTTATATATATTTATATATAATATATTTATCAGGTACAAATTCACAATTGTACGAAATGCTTCATATATTAAAAAATCAATTCACATTGTCAATCAATCAATCAATCAATCAATCAATCAGTTAATCAATCAATAAATATAAGCAAAGGTAATTTAACTATAATGGATGGAACACGCGGTTGTTATAAGTCAGTCGATTAATTTTATTTATTTAACTTTCGAAATTTTTTTTTCTTTTTCAGGTTTAGGTGTAATCAGTCTCTCCAGCTTTTCATTTATTCATTCACTTATTTATTTAGATATCTGTTGATTTCATCATTGATTTTGTTTTTATTTATTTTTTTTTTTATTTAATAAGCTCGTTTTCATTTATTTATTTATTCATTTATTTATTTATTATATTATTTAGAATTTAAATTTTGAACCTTGTGCGCGATTTTCATATATCTCATTATTTTTACCCATAAAATATTCTTTTTTATTTTTTTCGTTTTTTTATTTTTCGTTTTATCCAGCGCACGTATAAACCATTTAACTTAAATCGATAATTTATTATTCATATTATACTTTTCTTCGTTGAGAAAACAAACAAGTCCAAAAAAAAAAAGAAGAAAAACAAAATTAAATAAAATATAAAATTGTTATTCCCTTTTTCTGCATATTATATAAGCTAATATATATAAACATATATTTCTAACATTTATTTGAAAATCGACACTCTTCGCACTGAATTATGGGATGATATTTGAAAATATCTAATCTTTATGTTTATTTATTATTATTTAATTAATTTATTAATTAATTAATTAATCAATTAATTGGCACTGTCTATAATACTATGCGGTTAATATATTTCCGTCCTCCTAGCTTCACTCTAAAACACTAATCACAATTCAGAATCACACAGAAAACATACAAACTAACAAACAAACAAACAGAAATACAAAACAAACTTACAAACCGAATGGGTGGGGTGGGAGGAATATAAGAAATAAAAAAAAGAACAAAACCACTTTTCCTTCTCGACGTTTTCTCTCGCTGATATTTCCACCGGCTATTTTCCCCGGTTTTTTTCCTCAGCTTTGAGCGTGGTTATTATTTTCTTAAAATGAGCCAATTCTTCGTCTTCTTCTTCCCTGAGGGAATAATTTTCTACCCATCTGCAAGTGGGAGGTCCAGAAATTCGGTATATGTCCGCTGCTGCTGCTGCTGATGCTGCTGCTGCGGCTGCTGCACGCCGTGATAAGATGGATTTTATACTACGTGAGTTTTTCGGGCTCCCTGAACTTTTCCCAGTTTTGTTAAACACCGCGATTATATATCCGCGGATAAGAAACTAGATGAGAAATATCTCGGATTATAAGGTAGCTGCAATTGGAGAGAAAACGAGGGGAGAGAGAGAGAGGGATACGCGTCTTCTCCCTACTGTCCCTCTTGCTCTTCTCCCTCGGTTTCCTGGCTTCTCTCGCGCCTCCACCTCCGCCTCCACCTCCACCTCTACCGACGTCGACGTCGACGCCGCCGCTACTGCCCACCTGTCCTAACGTATTGATTGTTTTTCCCGCGCCCGCGCTATACGGCTGTGTTGTATTCCAACTCCTATTTCGCACAGTGGGAACCACTACCCTGCATATGCTACCCTCCGCTATATATGCGTCCGTCTCTCGCGCTGTTTTTGACATCGAAAAATATTTATCGAAAATCTATTCGGTCTCGATTTTCTTTTTCCCTATTCAATCTCCTTCTTCCCCCCTTCCGACCTTCCCTTATTTCTCATTCCCTCCTTCAGTATATCTGAAAATCCCTAAATGGTATAAAATTTGGCGAATCTAGTCTCACCTGTTCGGACCGAGGCTTAGTCTGCTCGTCCTGTTCCTTGGTGAGGTCTTCGACGAGTTCATGAAGCAGTCTAATGTCCTGTGGACTACAGGGCGAGTCACGGGCCCTAGGGTCACCGGCCCCCCCGATGTTCCGTGGCGCCACGTCCCTAATGGCCTCTCGGCAATCGCCGAGTTCCCTGAACTCCCTAAACTCACTCCAATCCGGCCAATCCGTAGCGTTACTACTATCGATATAATCACCCCCGCCTGCACCTTGTATCGGAGATTCACGCCACCCGTTTTTACCACCAAGGGTCCAGCCCTCACGCCCGGCTTGTACCTCCGTCAGCTTATCATCCCTGGCATCGTACATTTAGCGCATATGCGAAATATCTGTTATTTCTTTACGAGATATAGACACGATTCAAGATTTATTTTACTTTTCTATATAATATATAACTGTTATATGCATATATTATATAATCAACGGGTCAGAGTAGGTAATATAGTTCTCGGTTCATGTGAGAGAAAAAAAAAAAAAAAAAAAAAAAAAACAATTTTTTTTTTCAACCACCTCGATAGACCGTGGTCAAGGTACTCCGTACAAACAGCATGGTGTTATTTTTTATTTTATTATTATTGCCGCACGATCGATTCCCTGCTTCAACTTCACTATTTCCAAGAACTTGAAGTCATTTTTATATACGCTTTATTTATCAGCGGAATATAATCAAGCCCGTTTCACTGCAGTGAGGTATAAAGTGCATTTGTTCTTCTTCTTATCTTTCTGTTTTTTTTTTTTTTTTTTTATTTATACTATGTCTTTAATAATCTGGTAGTAGTGAAAGGGTGAAGATAAATGAAAGAAAATCTTTACTGCCGTATAATAGTTCGTGCCGCGAAAGTCACGCGGTCACTTTATCTTTTTTTTTTTATTTTTATTTTTCGGCTAAACTACGGAATGAGAATCCGAAAAAAAAAAAAAAGAAAAATTGCGTGTGATTGGAGTTATCGCTACGATAATAGCGTCGAATATATAGGTATATCTGCACTTATTATTCTCACTAGGTATATACGTATACGGTATAATAATGCGATATAAATATTTTATAATTTTTCATTATAAACAACGACGATTTAATTTCATTTGTATAATTTCGTTTTGTTTTTTTTTTTCTTTCTTTCTTTCTTTCTTTCTTTCTTTTTTATATATAGCAAATATAAGAGAGACAGGTTACGTATTAATTCCCGCGGTTACAAAATAACGGAGTGTAGGTATTACAGTACGGTAGGAGGGTTACAACGACTTGATAATATTACTTGATATTGTTGATTAAGAAAATTTAATGGACGGATGCGTATGTGTAATATATAATGCTCGTGTATAGTTTATAATTACAACATACTCTATATTTTATTTCTTTATTCTTCTCCTTTTCTCTCTCTCTCTCTCTCTCTCTCTCTCTCTCTCTCTCTCTCTCGTATTTTCCCCAAAGGAATAGATCGCGCGCGCTAACCTCGCGCTCGTTGATGTTTAACGTAATGTATACTACGGGTGTATGATAGAATCATATACATGTGTACATGCACCGTCTACGTATGCATACCGCGCTACGCGCTACGCGCTACGCGACAAACGCCAACCGATAAACGAATACGAGGAATAAAATTCAACGCGACGAAGCTATACTATGATATTATAATATAATATCGGGCCAGAGAGAGGTGTTCCGTACGGTAAAACAACGCGCGGCTAAATGACACGGCACAGCGACGTATACGACGAGTAAGAGAATCGAGTCGAGGCCTCGAGAGCGTCGCGATAGGTGGGAGTAAAGAGGGTATAAAGGGGATGAGTGGCCGTCAGGGAACTGAAGTATTATACGTAGTACTAGCCCCAACACTGCGACACTCTCGATCGTAGCGCCATCCCCGATTTAAACCACCAACCACCAACCACCAACCACCACAACCCCCGCCGCCTATATCTTATCCTCGTATACTTACTTCGTTTTTTTTTTTTTTTTTCTTATTTATTCTTTTGATTCTTCGAATCTGCAGACTTCTGCATTTATTATTATTATTATTACTACTACTACTATAAGTATATAGGCATTGTAAATCCTCTATGGATTATACAGAAGATATCGGGATTTGGGTTGATAATCCTATAGTTTTCTTATTCCTCTTTTTTTTTCTTCTGGCACTGGACCAAAGACGCGACTTGGCAGGCCTAGTTTTGAATTCTTCAGATATATTCTCTTTTCCATTTTTTCTATTCCTTTTTATTTTTCCAGTCTAGTTTTATTCCTCGTAGAAAGAGAATGGCCCCGTTATCCACACGCGTGTACTTGATACTATTTTATATTTTGTCTATGTATACATTTAGATTATTATTATCATTATTATTATTATTATTATATAAAGCCTCTCCCTCCGTCTGACGATTATACATGTATATATATATATATATATATACATATATTATAGTTGTAACATATTGGGGGATCAGACTAATGAAATTTTATTATCTGGCTTTGATTGAGGGACGTTAATGCTAGAGTTGCTAGTAGATATTCAAATCTGAATCCCTGAACCGGAAGCCTGAAGAAAGCGATTCAGCAGTCAAGCTCGAGCTGTCACTTATATAGAAAGGACGGAAATAAGCTGATACGATCGGACAGTTTAACGACATTATACCAATAAAATCATGCAGAATGAATAAAATGAAAAAGAAATCGTATACAATACATAATATACATGTATGGGTATATTACGGATTTATATATATATATGTATATGTATATATTATATACTGACCTGGGCTACTTTTTCCCCCATATTAGGCGTGTGCATTGCTCCCTGGAAGAATTTCGCCGAGCCATTATCTTGGAGGGAGAACTGAAACGGTTTATATCAGAAAAAAAAAAAGGAATTAATTTTTGGTCTTTTTTTTCGAATTTTTCGAATTTTTCAATATTATTTTCCTACCGCAATAAAATAATTATGAAATAATTTAGTTCATTATTATTATTATTATTAATTAACTCTCACCTTGTGCTTGATAGATTCAGGTCCCATTTGGCTAAGAGAGGGTGACTTCCGGTCCCTCGACGTACGCCATTTTTGTAAATCACTTTCGGACGCGACGCCGGGAAATATTTTCGAATGTTTTGTAGCTAGAAATGAGAGAAAGGATATAAAATTAGAAACAGTATATTATAATATTCTTCATTCTTTTCGTTTTTCGTTTTTTTTTTCTTTTTTTTTTTTTTTTGCATGTATATTAATTAATTCGGCAACGTTATATATTTGCAGTGTCTATAATTATATATATTATTATTTTATTATTATAGTATATATACTATATAGATATAAATAGTCAAAGAGAATTATAATTTCAGCTCAATTTTATATTATAATATTTATTATAATAAACCGAAATTATCAGTTTCAAATCTATAAATTTGAGCAAAAATTATTCATTCATTTATTTATTTATAAATTTATTTATTTATTCATCTAAAAGCGATAAGTGATAATCGTTACAATCACAAACAGCTGTCAATCAATCAATCAATCAATCAATCAATATCGGCACTAGAAGCTCTAAACCTGTGAAAATGTGATATAAAATTGTGTCGATCATGAATTATATATAATATATAATAATATCATCTAATTTCAGCCACTATACTATCATATAACATCTTACCGATGATCAAGATGTGTTTTTGAAATTATTTTCTTTATGGATTTGTACAATGATCAGTGCACCTTCTTTTATTATTTTTCATTATAAAATACAATTTAAAAACTCTCTTCTTATTTTCCACTTTCCATATATATATTTATTTACTCATTATTATTATTATTATTATTATTATTATTATTATCATTGTTATTATTATTATAATAGTGCCGCGATTGATGGAATAGCATATCAGCATTATAGGTATACCTATACAATATAATATATGGTGCAAGAAAAATGAAAGAACGCTGTAACTACGGTGCATTGTTTTTTCTGTTTTTTTTTTTTTTTTTTTCAATATTTAATATATATTATTATATATCATTTATTGATCAATTGATAATGCGGTAATTATAATAGCATTAATGAGTATGAGTAAAGGTATAGGGGTATAGTCGTGAAATATGATCGCTATTAATATCGTCGTAGTTATATCATATTAGATAATGAATTAATCAAATAATACGTAATACGTATTGACATGAATGCAGATAATACATAAATATGATATATAGCCCAGACGTAGATATATGTATATCTATGCATGTATTATCTTATATCCAACGATTAAACAGGGATTTATCCGTATAGGTATACATATACCTATATGCGATTTCGTTGTTCGATATAAAGAGAAAAAAAAAAATCAATACAAACGACCGAAATTTTAACATTTCAAAATTTTGTCTAGATATGTACTCTTCCGTATATCTGGGTATATATAACAATAATTCGACTATATTTAACCCTGTGTAACCGGGTATAGTATGTAATAATAGTTAACTCTGTGCTATCGCGTGTGTGTGTATAATAAGTGAGAGTGGTAGAAAATTTAATGCCTATAAAAGCTTGTCGGTATAATAATATAAGGTATTGCAAATATGAAACGATGTAGTAGATACACATTAGGGTGGTCCTTGATTCGATCATATTCGAATTTCGAAGCTCCCGTGGGCGAGATCGTCTCCAAATATATACAAAAAAAAAAAAAAAATGTAGTCAAAAATCCCAGGATTCTATCTCAATTCTAAGTACTGACCCAAAGCCTTTGAACTTCCCCATTTAAATATAGAGCACGATTTTCAGTACTTCGGAGTTATTTTCAACTTCCTATCGCATTGTCGCTTCTCTGAATCCGAAACTAGGTACACTTATTACCTATAGCAGTAGGCATCCGTGACGAAATTTACAGATTTTTAACGACAAAATTTTATCCGTCACAATTTCGAGATGAGAAATTGTTTTTTGTCGCGATGTAGCTCCGGAAATTATACCCTTGTAAATCTGTCGAATTTTCATGAGATACCTACCACTACAGGTAGGGAGGGTAACAAGTTTCGGATTTTTCGGAGCCGTGCTGCGATGGGAAGAAAATAAATTAACCCCGAAATGTAGGAAATCGTGTTTTATTGAAATCGGAAAATTCGAAGGCTTTGGGGCGGTACTTAGAATCGAGATAGGAACCCGGGGTTTTGGCTACATTGTTTTTGTATGTATTTTAAGACCTCCTGGCTCACGGGAGCACTGGAATTGGAATATGATCAAATTAGGGATCACCCTAACTCACATACACATTGGTATATACAATAATTTAAATTGTTATAATTCTCAAGCTTTTTAGTATAGATATAGATATATAGATATAGATAAGCTATAAGAAGCAATTGTTTGGTTGAATGATTGGCCAATGTATGTAGTATGGTTTGTTATAGTTAGTTAGTTAGTTAGTTAGTTAGTCAAGGCTGCTGCAAGTTAGAAGCTCTAATTGTCGGTTATCGTTTTCACATCGGTCAGTAAACTGTACTTCGAGGTACTACTATGGTATTGTACGAGCTCGTGCTGCTTTGCTTTGATTTGCTTTGATTTACTTTGTTTTGTTTTCCTGTTTTACCTTCGGCCAAGTTATCGAGGGTTGCTGGTCGTCGCTCTAGAGCCACTTGGTCACTCCCTCGAACCGCTACTAAAATATTATTATCCTAATTTTTTTCACATTTAATTATAAACATTATATCATTTATTCTAATAACGATAATTATTACGTGTTCTGAAAAAAATAAAAATGAATAAATTTTCATTTTATTTTTTTTCAAATTTCTCAAACACAGAATAATAACACAAGAATAATTAACTACACCCACCATCATACACATAACCACCTTAATTACTTCGTGTTTTTTTTTTTTTTTTCTTTTTCTAATCTTCTTCTTCGTTTCTTACAATTATTTTTCATAATTGTAAGCAGGTTTCTAAATGATACTATTATATTAATATATCGCACCTCCTCGATCGATATATACGATTATACAGCCGCTGATGAAAATAATTCTAGGAATTATGAGACAAAAACAAAAAAAAAAAGAAATATACTATACGTATATTAAAATAATTTTTTCCAAGTAGCTATTTATAGTTAGTTTCGTTCGTGTGATAATTAACGCGAATTATCTATCATACACATACATTATGGATATATATATATATAATTATATATATATATATATACTTACAAACACTACACGTGAGACTCCGGCATGGTACTCGACCGGTTTCCGGCTTAACCATCCTCCGAGAAATTGCATCAAGACTAGCAGCGTGAGAAACACTTCTCGAGGGTCCTTCGGCGGCACCGGACGAAGAATTACCCGTGTCGTCCCACATCCCAGATTTTTGAGACACCTTATTAAAAATATGATAATAAAAAAAACAAAGAAAAATTTATGATATAAATAAGAAAATAAAATGAAAAAGATAAAAACCACTAGGTAACGAAGCAAAACTTACATCGCTCACTCCCTCGGGACTAGCTATTGGCGCAGTACCACTACCAGTCCCGGTACCACCGGTCCTGTAAATTACATGTGCAGGCGCTGCACCAGACGCAGTAGTACATGTCGCCGTAGCAGTGGCTGCAGGTGTAGATTGGTTATTCCCCGACGTTATTGTACCATGTTGTAGTACAGTTGATGGTGGTGGAGTTCCGGTTCGTCCAGTACCCCAAGAGTCCATCATAGTCGGTGAGCCCCTGGTCAGAGGGCTGAGAAATGAAAAATACATACATAAGTATACTATAATCGAAGTCTGAATCGGAATCGTAATCTCCGAATAGAAATAGAAAAAGAGAAACTAAAATCTTTTCTTATTATTATTATTACTATATTATTATTTTTTTAATTTCCTTTTCTACCATCAAGATGTTAGAAATGTCACGTCGCCTCATGCAGCAATGCCTCGAGGGTTTTTCTCTTTTTAAGGCATATACCTATAATCGCCGCGCTGTGTTCTCGATCTAGATATATGAGTGATGAATTTTTTTAGCGGAACGAAACTGAGGAGCGTAAGAAAAAAAAATGAGAAAAAAAAAAAAAAAAAAGTTTAATTATTATCGTCGTTATTATTATTATTATTATTATTATTATTATTATTATTATTATCGCGAATATCTTTCTTCAGGGATTTGGGCTAACGACTATTAGCACGTTATCAAGTATCTAGATCAAGGTCGAGGAAACACAAGGTTAACCGAAGTCTAAACAAATTTAAGCCAAGCGTCTAAGGGATGGACGGGGGTCGATAATCGCGATCGTAAATCTCTACACAGTTACATGACGTTTAAGTATAATAATAGTTTTGGTGTAACGAAATCGTGTGGTCGAACAAATTTTCTATCAGGTTTTAGTTAAGTTGAGTTTGAAAAGTCTTATAATATATAGATGCTACGGATTAAAAATAATAAAACAGCTTATATAAATATTCGAAACTTGAAATACGTACATTTATATATTATATTCTCATTCAATGTTCAATAAATCGGTATGTATTAATGATATCGAGACCAATAAAGGGTAAAATTAATCATACTGAGTTGAAATTTCTTCGCAAAAGAAAATAAAAAATTTCCAAAATCCTATCGATTATTTATATAACATATATAGTGAAATTATCGATTAAATTATTATAGATAAAAAATGATTTACGATTATAATGAAGTAAGTATACATCACGATATGTAACGATATACTATAATATTAATAAGGATCGTCTAGCGAACGTCTAGTTGTTGTTTTTTGTTTTTTTTTTTTTCCTTTATCGTTTATTTTATTATTATTATTATTATTTTATTATTATTTTTTTGTTTTTTTTAAACTGTTCTCGTTATAGTAGGTATATAGTCGCTAATCCCCGAAGAGAGCGAACAGAGAAATAAAGAGAAACAACAAAAAGAAAAAAAAAAAAAAACAGTGATCAATACGCGTGGCTGGCTCGTATAGCCACTGCAACGGCATGGCATGGCATGGCATGGCATGGCATGGCATGGTAGCGGAGGTCAGACTCGACGAGTAGAGTGTGTCAGTGTTGGGTCAGACTAGCTCCCTTGCTAGTGGTTTGGTTGCCTGATCGATAGGCGCTTCGCCGCGCCTCAACCAAGCCCGCAAATAAAACAATGAGAATAATGAAAGAAAACAATATTAATTTAATATACATATATAAAATGGAAAATGAACGTTTTTTTTTTTTTTTTTTTTTTTTATACCGATGCCTCGTTACGCTCTTATCGCACTGTAAATAGGAATAAATTTGCTTTTCATTTACTTGATCGAGAATTATATTATACTACGTTAGAAGAAAGAAAAAAAAAAAAAAATCACAATGTTCTCTCATTTATTTCGCTATTTTATAATTAATTAATCTTAATAATTAACGAATTAGAAAATTGTTGTTTTTTTTTTCTTTTTTCTTTTTTCTTTTTAAAACAATTTTTCAACGGTCTGTTGTATACACGTGTAAGATACGTTGCGGATAAGTATTTGAGTGGTTGGTTAACCCGTTCGACAAGAGCGTTTGGGTTTGTTTTCGAACAAAGGCTCCTCAATCTCTTATTATTCTCGTCCTAAGAGGTGGAGAGCGGAGTAGGTGTATACACAAGATAACACAATGAGAATTTAGAATGGGGTAGTACGGGTATATAGATATACGAGATATAAAAGAGACCGTAGGCTTGGTTTGGAGCGATTCCAAGATCAGCTAAAAACACGTGTGACTCCGCTGACATCAGAGACGTGTTTTAAAAATCGTTACTCGGTAGCTACCCGTCGTCTGACTCATTCCAAACTATCTGCATTACGAATACCTATATAGATCCTATGTATCCGTGTATACTTCACATGCACATAAAATGAAACATGTCGCTAGATTTTTTTTTTTTTCTTTTTTTTTTTTTTTCCGCCATTGATATATTTAAAACGACGCATTGAGGAAGTTGTGTTTTTTTTTTTTTTTTCTTTTCGTCTTTCCCTCTTTTTTGATTATTCAATTAATTTTTTTTTTTTTTTTTTTTTTATACCCATTATATAAAGGCATAAAAAAAAAAAAGGCGTTAAAAATTCGGAGCTTGATATACGACATAGGTGGTAAATGTTTTTTTGGGATATAAACGTAATACATTATACAGAGAGTCGCGACCTCGACTATGTGGCTCCCAACCTGACCGTAGGTAAATTACGCGGTGTCGCACGTCTCGCGTGCAGGTCGCTCGGCCTTGAACGGCCTTGCGACGATTAACCCTTTCCTGTGGTCCCTACCCTTGCCCACAACCTAGTAGTGTCTTTATGTAGACAAGTATACAATACCTATGTACTACAACCCGCGTATAACTGTATAAGTAAGTCGAAAAAGTTGAGGAAAAATATTTATACGCTAAGCTACAAATATATATATATATATACGCAGTAAATCGCCCATATGTACTATATACATGGACCTGGTGGAGCACCCTTCGGTCTATATATCAACTTTTTTTTTTATATACTTCACCCGCGTCAATACACGTGTGTATACTAGGGTGGTCGTCAATTCGGTCATATTCGAATTTCAATGCTCCCATGGGGTATAACGACTCCGAATATATACAAAAAAAAAAAAAAAAAATGTAGTCAAGTAAATCGAAGATACTAAAAATCGTGCTTTATTAAAACGGTAAAATTCGAAGACTTTCGGGCGGTTTATACTTTTATAGAATTGAGATAGGCGCCTGGGGGTTCCGCGTACATTCTTTGTACATATGGAGTCGTCCTGGTGCAAGGGAGCATTGAAATTTGAAATTGAACAAATCGCGGACTACCCTAGTGTATTCGTATGTAAAGTCAATATAACTACTCCGAGAGAACACTTTGATCATTTTTTTTATAGTCGATATTCGAGAGGCTGGTGTCCCACTCGAGATCGTAATTTGACTGACTATATATTCTGCATTGAACTACTAGGATATGGTACTTTTGCAACGTGCATAGGAAGAATAGAGGATAATATAGACCCTCTCATCGTCGAGATTGGTTTGTATTGTTGTAAAGATTCGACTAATTATTCTTTGTATTGTACACATAGAATATATAGACACTGTATCGATTTATTTCATATTTCAATTCCGATATAGCCAACCGCATATGTATAGGTATAAAACACTATATGCAGTGGTAGATATTATGTACTGTACGTTCTAGATCTTGTGTTGTAGATTATGGTATGTATATCCCCGCTGTCGCAAACATATTTTTCAAGGAATATATTATTATTATTATTATTGAAAACGTTACCTCTTGTTTACCTGCACCGAAATCTATACGCCTGTATATAATATATATAAAGACCCTAAAAAATAACGAAATAAATAAAAGAGAGGATACGATTTTTGCGAAACTTTTCTTATAGTTATAAGTCCAGCCAGGAGCGATCCCTGGCTTTTTTTTCGTTCCTAAAATTAAATATGAAAAATTGTTATCCTTAATATTATCGAATTATTATAATTGTTACTCTCACCAATTCTCCGTTGCCTCTTCGTCGAGGGCATGTGCGTCAGCAAGTCTTCTTGGTTGTAGAGTAGCCGAGGGTCTGGATCGTCCAAGAACACGCGGTGGTCCGACGACACCTGTCCTCGATAGTCCAGCTCGAAAGGATGCTCGCGCCCTGTCGACTGCTCCCGTTACCATCGTTGAATTAGATTAGTAAACGTTAGTAGACATCAAAAGGGAAAGAAAAAAAGAAAAAAAAAAAAAAAATTATGGTAGTAATTTAGGGTCTGCAGTTTGAGGTGCAGCGGTATCATGTATGACTGTGCTCTGCGCACGGGCTGCAGTATAGTTAGTTAGTTATATACTCTCGTGGGAATTAATAGAGACGGGAATTTAGAGCAACGAGGAATTATTAAAGAGTAATTAAAATGATCAAATGGCATCGCGTGTACGAATAAAATCACGCATAAGAATCGCAGATTTTAGGATAATGAATTTTGAGAAAAAAAAAAAAAAAAAAAGAAGAAAGATAAACAGAAGGCAGCCATATGCATTCTGAGAGTTGTTCTTCTTTGATTATTTAGGATTTTTTTTTCGGTCAAAATTTGAGATTTTTTAAACGACCAAAATACGGATACCATCTATGTTTTGCCTGTGTTTGAAATCGTTGTGGGAAAACAAGAAAAGAAGCGAATCATTGGAGAGAAAAAATATATAAATAAAAAAAATAAGGGAATGTTGAAAGTTGAAAATCTAAAAGAGCGGGACTCACAGCGCGTAACGAGGCGATTGTTGGCGTGACTTGGCAGCGGAATGGCAGGCGGTTGTGAAGGCTGAGCTGAGAGGTCCTCGAAGTTTATGATTTGGAGGCAGATGTCGTCCACCTCGCTCCTTATTAAGGCAATAACTTCGCTGCATAGGAACTTTGTTCCTAAAACGAGACAAAAGATGGATAAATAAAATACTAATTTTCGCTTTTTTTTTTCTTTCTTTTTTCTTTTTTTTTTTTGAAAAAGTACACATATCGGTGGATAGATGAATGTATGTTATGTCGAGAGAAGTAAACGCAATAATTGGTTGCTGTAGCAGCAGCAGCAGCAGGTATAGGTACATGTAACCTATATCTATATACGTGGACTAATTTCAAGCTCGTTGATGCGACTTTTAAAGTGCTTCCGTTACGGCACGCGATATACATAATTACTTTCCTACCCTGTACCTACCTACCAACGAATCAACGAACCGACGTACCAACGAGCCAACCTCTACCTACCGGATAATATAATCAATCGACAAACGTTAAACGGGCCGCAAAACCATCAAAGGAACGTAACGATCGGTTTTTATTAGCACAATATATCACGTCGAAGTAGTCAGGTAGGTATGTGAGTTAGGGTGATCCCTAATTTGATCATATTCCAATTCCAGTTCTCCCGTGAGCCAGGAGGTCTTAAAATATATACAAAAAAATGTAGCCAAAACCCCGGGTTCCTATCTCGACTCTAAGTACCGCCCCAAAGCCTTCGAATTTTCCGATTACAATAAAACACGATTTCCTACATTTCGCGGTTAATTTTATTTTCTTCCCATCGCAGCACGGCTCCGAAAAATCCGAAACTTGTTACCCTCCTTACCTGTAGTGGTAGGTATCTCATGAAAATTCGACAGATTTACAAGGATATAATTTCCGGAGCTACATCGCGACAAAAAACAATTTCTCATCTCGAAATTGTGACGGATAAAATTTTGTCGTTAAAAATCTGTAAATTTCGTCACGGGTGCCTACTGCTATAGGTAATAAGTGTACCTAGTTTCGGATTCAGAGAAGCGACAATGCGATAGGAAGTTAGAAATAACTCCGAAGTACTGAAAATCGTGCTCTATATTTAAATGGGGAAGTTCAAAGGCTTTGGGTCAGTACTTAGAATTGAGATAGAAACCTGGGATTTTTGACTACATTTTTTTTTTTTTTTTGTATATATTTGGAGACGATCTCGCCCACGGGAGCTTCAAAATTCGAATATGATCGAATCAAGGACCACCCTAACGTAGGTATAAGGAAGATACTAGGACAGATGGATAGATGAATATAGATACGTGAGAATTACCCCATTATTATTTTTTTTTATATTCTAAATCCTAATAATTGGTGGTAATAACGGTCTAACCGAGTAATAATGAATTTATTTCTGTTTATTTATCCTTTTTATTTTTCTTCTTTCATTTTTTCTAATTAGGTGACTTGGTTGCGCATTGATCTGTGTCGACGTGACACACGGGTAGAAAAAAAAACGTGATATTCTATTTTTAAAATATCAACCCCCCATTCTATATACCTACTATCTGACTCTACCAGATCTACATTTTTACACGTTATACATAGATCTCTATAGATATACATATACACAGGTATAAAATGCTATGTATAAAAAACGTTCAAACGTATACTGTTAGAGTTATCGACGAAACCGGCACCAATACCAAGACCAACTTCTTCGAAGCTCCTTGAGACTGACCTCGAACCGCAGGAGGCAAGGAGGCTAGAAGTTGAGGACTATAGGTATAAGGGATGGGGGTGAATCATTTCAAACGTTAATTGCGACAATCTACGCACATTTTTATACACCCGTGACTGATCTGATATAGTAAAACCGTATTTTCTATTCTCGTTTCCCCTCATTTTTGAGTTTTCACAAATTTTTTATTCAGAGGGTTAAAAAAGGTTCTCGCAAATTTGTGTGTATAGTATCTTTATGATTTTCATTCAACGATTGAACAACGCGATTGAACCAGTGTGATAAAATCAGAAAAAAAAAAAATGCGTCTGGGTTTCTTTATTATTTTGTTCTTTTTTTTTTTTTGTTTTTTTTTTTTTTTGCGCCTATTTTTCTACACAATTCTGCATTCATCGTATAGGGCATTGTTCCTGCATAGTGACGTCACGCTATATAAGACATCGATGCGGCGTTGTGACGTCACGTATAAAAGGAAAGAGAGGGTTGGCTCGGTTTAGGTATATACTATACCTATGTATATCTACCTACGTAGTCACTGCAGGAAACACTATACATATATATATATATATATGAATCTTGGCTGTAGCATTATATATACCTATACGAATAATGCAGCTACACGTACGTAGTACATATACATATACATATACATATACCTGTAGGAAGAAATAAATATACTTTTTTCATCATATGCCTCCAATATAGTCCTGCAGGTATAACCAATTATAAAAAAAATGTAACAATTGTTTTTTTATTTAGTTTTTTTTTCTTAATTCAATTTTATTTTCTTTTATTTTCTTTTATTTATTTGATAGGTAAGAAGAAGAAGAAGAAGAATAAGAATAAGTGTAGGTATAGGTTGTTGCCCAGGTATATTATTAGACATAGGAACGCGGAGGCGCCAGCAGACAGCGGAACGCAGATTGGTTGCGTAATAATAGTTGCGTTTCGGTTGACATTTATTTCGTCGTAAGTATGTACCTATACATATATAGGTACATACTTACGTAGTACATAGTATATACCTATGTACAGTATACCATTAAATGATCATATCATATCAATATCAATCCCCTCGTGCGCGAAGTTTGACCTACGGTATTCCTTTTTTATTTCTTATTTTTGAATAGAAAAATAAAAAAGCTGCAGAATCTTGCAAAAAATATATACACGTGTATATTTTTTTTTTTTTGATTTTGATCAAAATGAAAAATGATGATTATTCTTTAATCTACCTAATTATTTATTTATTTATTTATTTATTTATTTATTTATTTATTTTGACGAAACGACTCACCATCTTTCCTGTAGTAAAGTATTTCGAAGTGTTTTTCGACGCCGGCAGCCAGGGCGTCGCGGAGGGCGGCGACCGCGTGAGGTGACGTCATAGGTCCGTGAAGAAACTCGCATACCGCGGGCCTCTGCATCACCTCCGCCCTCGAGAATCCCGTCAGTCGACAAAACCCGTCCGAACAATATATTATGTGGCATAGTCCTTGGTGAGCGTTTGCAACGAGGAAACTTCGATCTATAAGAAATATTAAAAAATTAAAAAAAAAAACAAAAACAAAAAAAAAAAAGAAACACAGATATCATAAATTTGTTTGGAAAAGAAAAGAAAAAAAAAAAATTTATCTTCTTTGAATCATTTCATATTTCATACATTTATCTGTATTATATGGATGTGTGGTATAAACGAGTCGATGATGATGCCGCGGTCGGGCTCTGTGTCCCGCTGATCGTATATTAAGAGAGAGAGAGAGAAAGAGTCTCGATCTGCTCTGGTCTCCGAGGTAAAGACCGGCCTTGTCGTACTGTCATTCGTCGTCGGTCCCTCCGTTGCTAATTTTATCCTATGCTATATATAAACTATGCCAACCGGCTTTTTGGCCCGTGACCTCCTTCTGACCCTCCCGGCCACCCGCAATATCCCCCCACCCTGAATCAACCCCTTCTACATCCATCTATGTATGCCTCGGGACTATATCAGCCCCTTTTTCACCCCTTGCATCTCTACATGTAACTATATAGGTATAATACGATAACGAGGAGAGATTTGGAATACATTCCCGAATATCATTTGGGTATCATATATAATATTTTTTTTTTTTTTCTGGGGGAGAATCCGCGATCGATGTAATTCGGATTTTGCACAGGTATTTAGAATGACTGCAGTTTTGCTAAATTTTTTATGGTATTTTTTATATTTCAGAGGGATACGTGCATACATGCCATATATACCTATAGGTACAACCGCAGATTTAGAACAGCGAATAACAAGCGTCGGATTAGAAGCCTGCAGCCTTTGACGTATCGTTAGTAAACCTTATACCTTGGTATGGCATACATATTTTTTTATTATATAAATTCGCGCTCCTCTGGCTTCGCGGAGGCTATATACTACGACGAATTGATCGCACCGAACGCGCATACATCCTTAGTGCACCTGTCACACATACATATATGCATTATATATATATATATATATATATATATATATATAATATAGGTAATACCTGCAAGTGTAGATATACATATATACGTTAACGTATAGCGCGTGTATATACGTATATTATATAGGTGTAGATGCGAGAGACGATAAAATAAAATAAAGGTAAAATATAATAATACAAATAATGAAAATGAGAGAGAAAATAAAAAAATTAAAAAATATAAAAGTAATAAACTGATGTTGTAGATAACGATATTGTGTACATATCATAAATACACACACATACGTGTAGATATATATTTTTAAATGCTGCAGGTGAATTCCGTTATCGTTAGCGCGCATATATAATATAACGTACCTCATGGACCGATGCAGACCTGCGATAAATCGCGATTACATCACGATCACGTACATTCTCACTCTACTATACTCTTTCTATATTTTTTTTTTCACTTTGCTGCTGGTGCAGTAGTTTAACTTTGTGACCTGAACGAAATATGAGTTTTATCATCATCATCATAATAATTATATTTATTATTAAGTTTGTCAAAAAATTGTAACGGATGCGAGACCATATCCGTATATACCGGAATGTTGCTGAGTTAAAAATCGTATACCTATTTCATATATGTTTATTGCGGGCTATATTTCGAGGGTATATAGACTACAGATATTCCTTGCCGAATTCTAAAAACAAAATTTACTTTATAATGCAGAAAATTCCGTAAAACACTCTGCAGCGTTTGGTCAAAAAATTAATATTCTTACGTGTATAGCTCGGAAAGTGTCCATCAGTATCACGAATTTTATGTTAAATTAAATTTATAAGTCTTAAAATTTTCGCGGGTAAATCTATATCCTGTATCCTGTAAATATGATGACCCTCTCAACTTGAAAGACCCTGTAGAAATTGGTATTATACCTAAGTATACTATGGCATGTATGGCATGTGTGTATGTGATTATGTGTTATTTCCGGAGGCATATAGCGAGAAATAGAATAGCGAAACGAGAGCGTGTTTTTCGCTATATCTAACGAGTCTCGCGTTTAATTACTTTAATAGAAGTACGCGATGGTTTAGAAACACGTCGAAAAAAACAGAGAGAGAGAGAGGTGAAAAAAAAAATTATAATAAAAAATAAAAATAAAAAAAATAGGTTCCGGGTAGCGTGATGCCAGGGAGGTTACCCCGTGTTCAGGAGCGTGAAGGTAAAAGGAAGACGGAATTAAAAACTCTTCGTGTAACATATAGCATACCTAAATACATACCAAAGCAAGTAACTAAGTAAGTAAGTAAGTCAGTACGTCGATGCTAATGTATTTTAATTTATTTAAATAATTTTTCTATTCTTAGATTACATATCCACACATGTATGTATGTACATAAATATATAGGTATATGTGTAATATAAGAGATTGTCCACTTTGCCTCGGACCACATAGTATAAAGAAAAAGTTTTACGCGACTGACGTATTATTTGCTGCTGCGAGTATATCAAAAGTTTATGTATCGTGAATAAATGAATAAAACATTTGGTATACATATATAGGTATATGCATGTATATAGATGTAGATTTTTCATTTTTTATTTAATTTTTTTTTTTTTTTTTTTTCTTCTCTTTCGCGTAAATTTGAAACACGTTTTCATAAATATATAGGTCGAAGATAGTATGTGTGTGTGTGTGTGTGTGTATGGTAGATTGTTTAATCTAGTACTATACTGTTCGTCGTGAGGTAGGTAAGGAATCTTGACCGAGGTTGATGATCATATTATTCGAAAATCTAGCATATGTATGACGTGTGTTGCACTGCAGTTGCATTAATGAGAACCGCATGGTTGCTGCAGAGCGGATATACCTATGCAGAATAAGAATTTGTTTTCAATATTCTTGCCAAGTTTTGTTTAAATCGTTACAACAATCAATTGCAACGACCTTCTTCATAAATCACACACCTATATAAACATCTAGAAATTATTTTCACTCTCTATAATAATGATTTCACCTACATTTACGGAATTACATTTTTATTTTTCTAAATCCTGTTTATCGATTTTTTTTTTTGTTTTTTTTTCTTTCTTTCTTTCTTTCATTTACGAATAAATAAATGAATTTATTTATTAATCAATTAATATATTCACCGTGCGTGTCAAACTTTCTGATGATAGTCTCGATGATCGTGGTCCTAGGCGCAACGTGTCCTCGACGCACCGGCATCTCAAGATAAGTTCTTCAGGGTGCAAGCTACTACCGAGCTTGTCCGTTGACAATAATTAAATTGAATCAAATCGTTTTTTTTTTTGTTTTTTTTTTTTTATTATTCGTTTGTTTTTTATTCTCAAATTTTATGAATTAATTATTTGTTCTTCTAATTATTATAATTATTTTTACTACCTTTTTTTATATATATCCTGTAGGTATCCGGTAGGTTGGATTATACGGTATATAATATAACAACTATTATCACTGTTTAACTAACACGATACACCGGTGCGTATACTCGTGTTTTCACTGCACAAAAACGTTGCACAATGCACAGAAATTTTCAAGTATAAAAAAAAAACAGAAAATTTTTATTTATTTATAATATATTTTATATATATATATTATATATATATATAGTATATATATATATATTTTATATATATATCTAAATATACCTATATATGTATATAGAGCGGTAGGAAAGCACAGCACGAGTTGAGCATAAAAATGAGAAACGCGTTTTTTTTTTTTTTTTTTTTTTTTTTTAATTTTATATCTTTTATATAGTATATGCCTATAGGTATATATATATTAATATATATATATATAATCAAGCCGCAGTTATACCTATGTATAATATATCGTGTAATATAGTATACCTTTATTAAATATCATATTTGTCTTTTTATTTTTTATTTTTTTCCGTTTTTTCTTCACTTTTTCGAAAACACTTCCAGAAATGATATATATATATGTGTACATATATATACATACATATATATACACACTATTTATAAGTATACATGTATATATATATAATTAAATATTTTTTCTTAAACGCGATTCTCTGACGAAACACTATTATATAATATGTATCATTATTATTTTATATTATCGCCTTTATTTCTCATTCTTGATATCGTCATCGTCATCGTCATCGTCGTCATCATCATCATCATTATTATTATTATTATTATTATTATTATTATTCGCGATTAGTAGCAAAATTAGTAGGTATATAGACAAAGGCATATATAGTATATAGCAATATTTATATTTGTATACCTAAAGTATGACGTCTGCCTAATCTTATTATTATTATTGTTATTATTATTATTATTGAAAAGCTTCTTCATAAGCGTATTTCTATATGTATATAGGTATATATTTTTCAATGATTTTGTTTTTTTTTTTCTTCTTCTTCTTCTTCTTCTTCTTTTTTTCATATAGTAGATAATATTATAGAAAATTTGAATAAATAAGATGCGCGTATTATAATTATAATTCTTGTTGTTATTCTTTGTTCTTTTTTAGCCGAATTAATGATATATGTATATTTTATGTAATATAACGATATAACAGCCCGTGTTGTATATTTATGTATATATATATATATATATATATATATTTTTTTTTTTTCTTTTTATCTAATACATTTATACATATTATTATAATGTACAAATATTTAATATGCATACAATTAGCAAAGGCATGGCGTTATAATCTATCGAACTTATACTTATTACGCGATTCGTTTTTATTCTTTATTCGTTTTTCTTATAATACGGAGTTTATTTTTTATTTTTTCTGTTTTTTTTTTTTTTTTTTACGAAGACGGGTTGTTGCGACGGTATATTATAGTATAATATATGCCTATATATATATGCGTGTATAACGAGCGAGCGCGATCTATACCCTATATTATATTTTATAATTAAACGAGATATAATTATTATTCATCGTTTCCTCGTTAACTTTTTAATTTTCTTTCTTTCTTCTTATTTTGCTTTTTTCTTCCGTTCAATTACCGAAAGCTTTCGAAATCGGATATAAACTATACTCACTCGAGGTTTCGTATTCTCGTTTCTTCTTTTTTTTTTTTCTTTCTTTCTTTCTTTCTTTTTTTCTTAGGCTTGATTGGATTTCGATTATCACCAGTATTGTACGATCGTAGGTGTGTAAAATAACACCACCGAACTAACCACGTGGCTTTCTATATATAGGTAATCAATTATTAACACAATTTCGTATATTTATATACCTATATAATACCTACACACATAACGTCGCGGTGTACTATTATCATACCTATAAGTATGTATAGTATTAATCACGTATTGCAGCTACGTGTATAAGTACAATTGTTAGCCGTTGTAATTTTCCACTTTTATTTTCATTCAATCTTTATTCTTCTTTTCTTTTTTCTAAATACTTTTAAGATCACGTTTACGGTTCACCTCTTACAACCATTATTTTATTTCTTTTATTTATTACATTTACTCATCTCTCTCGCTTTCACTGCAGTAGAAACACAATTAAACAAATTTCCTCTACTCTTATACGTGCGGGACTGCAGATGTAAAACGAGATCTAAACACGCCTGCAGTAATTCCCCGACGATAATATTGGAGATAAAGAGGAAACGGCAAAGAGAAATAAAAATAATAACACGCGCACTTCGTTCTTCTATTCTCTTTGTATCATTTATTTATATATATATATATATATATATCTTGTCACCGTTTTATTTATTCTCATTTATTTATTTATTTTTATATATTTTATCGGGGTTGCCGCGACGAATTTCGCGCGTTATGACAAAAGGAATTGGATGGGTTGTCGCTTTATTCCTCTTCGTATACGGATCTTAGACGATCAGTTTTGAGGCCGAACATAGCTCCGTGTTTCGATGTAATAATGCGGGATGTATGACGATGCAGGGCGTTGCTGTTTCACCACCAATCATGATTTTATATCCTAGGGGTGTTTGTCGCTTTGTCTTAGCCATTATGTATATACAAACATCGTGTACATATGTTATACAGATTAATTTCATATATTTATACGTTGAGCGTATGTATATTTTTCGGTAAAACAAACACCACCGTCGTAGAATAAGTACGTCTTTTCTTCGTAGTTCTTTTTCTTCTTCTTCTTATTTTCCTCCTCTTTCTCCTCCTCCACGGCGTCGTCGTCGTTGTCGTCCTTGCCAAGAATCTTGGCGACCAGCGCGTTATTCTCGAACAGATTTAGCGCCGTGACGACGTCCCTTATTCTCGCTCGCTCACGCGAACCAACTTCTTCTTCTTCTTCTTCTTCTTCTTCTTCCTCTTCTTCCTCTTCTTTGCTGCTATAAGTCGTTAGATATTTAACGCCAGTTATTGACGGTTTGATAATAATGATACTACTTATACTCGCGAATACTAACCGAATATTATAATCGGTTAAGGCTTCAGAAGATATCATTTCCACGCGGAGAAATTCCGTATCGCAACACTAATTTCAAAAGTTCCTTACTTTTCTTTTTCTTATTTTTATTATTATTAATATTAATATTTTTCACTTTTATCGTTTAAAGTCATTAAATGTAAATATTGAAATTTATTCAATTGTCTCTCTGCTTGTATTACCGAAAATTTCTTTATGTATTATCAATCAATGTATATAGTGTAATATCTATATGCATATTGCATGTATACAATACGTGATGTGTGTATATAGAAAAAAGACGCGTATAGTTTGTTGATTTTTTTTTTATTTTTATTTTTATTTTTTTTCTTCAATTTGTTTCTTTTTATTAAATTTTTTATGTATAGCTGTTCACTGAAGGCACGCAGGGTGTAGTTTTCTTCTTTTTCTATAATAAAGAAATAATTATAATATGAATATCTGACGTAACGGTTCGGATGGCATTATAGAAAATATTTTTTCATTATTATTTCATTGATGTAATAATAATAATGATAGTAAATAGTCCTCCAACTGCAGCAGAGTGTTTTATTAATCATTCGTTGTTTCATTACCGTTTTAATATTGACGGAAATAATTCCCATTATTATTTATGCTGTATGATAATATATTTTTTGTTTGCTTGTTCATTTCCCTTCTTTTCTATTTTTCTTATGAATTTTTCTTCCTCGCTCCGTAATTATCACACCTTATTAACAATAAAGTGTTTAAAACATTCATTTCTGTATCCATTATTTACAATCTCACAAAGAGACACATACACAGATTCACAATCCCGTACGTGTAATATACACGCACGTGTGTACCCTTTTCCCTATAGATATATATATATATATATATATATATATATATATACACACGATCCTTTACACCCGCACTATCGATTGTTTGTTTCACGGTCTTAGACAGTAGACACTCTTTTTTTAATCTTCATCTTCCTCCTCTTCCTTTTCCTATTAGCTTTATCTTTCTCCTACATATCCTTATTTCTTTTTTTCGCGATTCTTCAGAGTAACAGATAATAACCCGATATCTTTTGCGGGTGGGCGTGCGTGGGCGTGCTTATATAGTTTTTAAGTATGTAACAAATTTTGCTGCAGTATCGCCGGCTCCTAGATATACATATACATATGCATATATACAATATAATATAATATATATGTATATTCTTTCTTTATTTCTTATTACATTATTTTTTTATACATTATTATCGTAATATCTCGTTCGTATTTGCGACGATTCTCCGATAGTCCCGACTAGCTCGTTATACCTGCTGCTGTTGCGGTTTCGCTGTCGCGCGTTATTGTAATAAAAGTCCTGCAGCAGGAATATATAATATCGCGCGGTGGGCGGTCGAACCCCGTTCAACTAGCTTGATTATTTATTTATTTCGTTACGAGGGTATATTAACTATTAGCCGGGAAAAACGAGATAACATTCTGAGTAAAAATAATTCTTCATTTATTCTTCGGGATTGGTTATTAATTTATTTTTCATATTTTTCCCCCTTTTTTCTTGTCTTTGGTTTTTTAATAATTTACATTTTTTTTCTTTCTCTTTCACCCAAACCGAACGCAACCGATATTTATTCGGACCGCGTAACGTAACGTATATCGTACCGAACCGAACCGCACCGCACAACCTAGATATGATTTCTAAACTACTAAATTACTGATTGAGTTTCGCGCATTTCGCGGACTGTGCCGTTCGGTCGGGGTAGAACTGAAAATACGAGGAGGCGCTGGCTCGCTCGCTCGCTCGTTCGGTAGCTGGCTGGCTAGCTCGCTGGCTGGTGGTTTTCCCAAACTCAACACGCCGAGCGTCGACGCGACGCAGAGACCTCGCCGCGCGCCTGCGTCACGGAGAATCACGATGCCGCGATGTATGTACAGTAGTAGGTATAGTAGTAGTATAGTATAGGTACAGAAGCTATAAGCGAGGCTCGATTACGCTATCAACCCCACAGACCCTAGAACAACCCTCACATATACCTATGTTTAGAAATAGTGAAATATAATGTATATCATAGTTTTCGTCGCAATTATATACCTATATATATAAATATATACATATAAAAAAAAAGAACCTAGTCAAGTGTAAATTCGCCCGAGTTTTATTATACGTTATACCCCACCTCACAGTTCACAGTCCGCAATCCACATCCACCGTTCTACACCCCTAAGCCCCGCTGAGCTCAACCACGCAATCTTATCTCTCTAACTCCCCTCATATACGCAGAACATCAATTTCATTAAACCAATTCTACCCGTGTATATGTATAATATATATATATATTATGATGTATATTTTCTCTCATTTTGAATTTCCTTAATTTATTTTCATCTATTTTCTGCACACCGGTTTGAGAAAAAATTTCTATTCCTTGTTTTTTGTTTTTGTTTCGAACATAGTTTATGATCAAGGACAGTCGATGTGTGGCGCGGTTATGTCATATTGATAGCATAATATGCGCCGTGGTTTGATAATAAATATGAAATCTATTAATACGTGGGATTCCGTATACAGCAATGTCTTTTAATATATATTTTATTTAAGCATTTAGGATCGTTATCCAGTATTAAAACCTTACTATCCATGTATTTTTATTGTATATAATAAAACAAACATGTAATGTATTTCTATCAATGTTAATACAAGTTTTGCGATTTATTTCAAACGTTGTAATAGTTTCCCTCCCTATCTACGATACCCAATTATTATTGTCGGGTATAACTATACGTATGGTTTTCCTTGTTATTTTCCTTTTGAATCTGCGCATTGCGGTTCTATGCCGGACGCATAAATTCTCACAACCATCTGTTGGCATTTCTATGAACTAAGTGAGCTGTATTTTCATTCGCAGGTACACTATAATACACGTGTATGCCTACATACCGTCAGATAACTCGATAAAAAGTATCGGGAAAAAAAAACAAAAAATAATTTTATTCGAACCTGAATAAATCCACTCGAATCTATCGGTAGATAACAACAATTATCATACTCGAGCGATAGAAAGACAAAAAAAATGTAAATAAATATTATTTGTTATCAGTAAATATTGTGGAAAATTCATGGATTATTATATCGTCGATGAATATAAAAGTCGTGGGTCTGTGGCCAATCGAGAATCAAAAGTGTTATAATACTGTGTTTCAAATATTGGCGCGACGACGGCGCTAGTTTCGTATCTAATGACGTCATGACTCGAGACGCGAGCGGTCCGGGGTTCACGGGACTAGGAGCAGGGAGCCCCGCCCTGCCTGCCGCCCGCCCGTTCGCTCGCCCTCCTCCGCCGTGCGGCCGCCATAACCACCACCACCTACCACCACCACCAAGCAGCAGGCAGCGAGCAGAAAGCAGCAGCAAAGGCAACGGCAGCAGCAGCAGCACAGCAGCAGCTCTGTGCCTCGTCGCCGAGCCTCCATGAAAACAAAATTGTGCGGACCTAGTGAATTTGTATCCATCGGCTGTATTGTAGATTAACTAAACTCGTTGGTGAAGGTAACACGTCCATCCCCCGGGCCGACAACGTTACGTTACGTTACGTTAAGTTGAGTTACATTACATTACGTTACGTTACGTTACGTTACGGTGAACAGGACAGATCTGACAGGGTTGGGTTTCGTTTATAGTAGTGAGAGAACTGGAGGATATATTCTTACTCTTTTTTCATAAGTAATATCCCAGTAGCGGCGGTAGCTGTGAGAACGGAGCTGATAAGGAAGGAGAAAGTAGCAAGTGAGAGCAAGTGAGCAAGTAGAAAAACGAAACGAAACGGAACGGGACGGGACGGGACGGTTCGGGTCGGGAACGGTGCGCGGTATCGGCGATCAACAACTGAACGACAAGTGAATATATGGCATAATATCGTATAGATTATATTATTGTGTGCATCTCGCAGCGCCATATTAATTTCAAAAGTAAAAGCAGGAGAGGATAAGAAGAGTAAAAAAAATTACTAGATCTAGTGTTCTCTCGTCGTCGCTATTTATTCATACACACACACAAGCACGCATATAATACATACGTACGTACGTACACACACACAGCGCACGAAAGACGTACGTGCATACCGTGCGTACGTGAAACACACGCATATACGCATAGACGTTCGTTGTTAATATAAAAGTGAAAATAAATAATAATAATAATAATTGATATGGTATAAAAGCGGCAAAAGGATTATATCCGTGATTGAAAACGACGAAACGAGTTACGAGAGTGAGGTGTAACGAGTTCGATACCTACCTAACTACCTACACTCGCCGACGCAACGAGGAGGGACCGTCGCCCGATTACCAGGTATTAACGAATCTCCATTCTCTTTTTAGCTCATAATAAATCATTAGACAATTTTTCCAACAACGAGAAGACCACGTATTTGAGATCCCTCCACGTATAGTTAATTAAATCCTATTTATTCATCTCTTTTTCGATCTATCGCTACCTCCCTCTATCTCTCTCTCTTTCTCTCTCTACTCTACTCTACTTTATCAATCTATCTCTCTCTCTCTCTCTCTCTTTGTCGCCGTCGTTTCGCTCGTCGCAGCGAGGCGTTTTGCGTGGCGATAGGGGATCAAACATGGCGGCTACTAAGCAAGGTTCAACGCTGTCAAAATCTACAAATAAAACTCGATAACTGAAAGGAGGATTTGGTCGTTTGAAGTTATTCGAGACATTTTATTTAATTTGTTTTTTAATTTTTTTTTTTTTTTCATCTATCACGTTTTAAACTGATCCTTTTATACTCAATGCTTAACTTTATTCTCTATCCTTTTTCATCCTAATTTTCTTCTTACCCATCATTTTCTACGTACTGCATAGGAAACCGTCCGCGTTTACGTCGTCGATCTAACTATACAGATAGACAGACGAAGGAACTATGCATACTGAATCAACTATCAAAGTCTGACTCGAGAGATAAAAATTTACAGTATTATTTCATATACGTAAACAAGCGATGGTTACTTATTTTATTATGATATTTATTATCAATTTTCCTTAGTTTAAATGTATTCGACGGTTAATGCGGTGTAGATATTTACTTGAGGTTGATCATTGTTACAAGTGTCTATACAGTCTCGTTGAACAAATAAATATATTAGTATATTCAATCCTTCCATCTTCTCGTATCTACGTAAATACGCTAGTGTTCGGTGTGGAATAATTGATGATACGATCGATTGGCCAATATTACATGCCGCACTAATTATCATATTTTCATAAACTCGGTAATACGGTAATAACACATAATTATATACCAACATTTGTTGTTGCTTCTTTATTCCTCGAATAATAAAATGAACAAATAAAACATTGATGGTAATTAGTTTATAATAAATACTATCGCTAATTAGGGTAAAATAAATGAGCAATATGTCGTATCTAGAGATTGTACTACGATAAACAACATTTCTTACAATAGTGATATTTGAATTCGAGTAACAAACGACAAATGGTGGCGCCGCGCGTATTACTAGTGTTATATTTTAACGCGGACCTTACGCGAGGCGCTGCAGTCGAGTAGCAGAGAGTTTCGGTGTCGGTCGGTCGTTCGTTCGTTCGTTCGTTCGTAGGTTCGTTCGTTGGTTCGGGCGTAATCCCCCTCCCGCAACCATCGCTCTGTCGTCGGCTGGGTGTGGTCTGTTGGTCGCGCGGTGAGGTTTTTTTTTTTGATTACGATTGTTAAAAGCAAGGAGTAAGAAGAAAGGAAAAAAAATAAAAAACCCCCGAAGTATAAGTGAAAAATCGAGAAAAAAAGAACGAGGAAGGAAAATCGTAGAGACGAAATAAAGTAAACGGTCGTTCGAAGGGTGGAATAATTGTTCGGTGACGATATGAGCTGATGGACGACAGTCGGCCGTCGTCGTATACTCTAACGTTAATAGGTTGTATTCTGAGTTTAGTGAGTCAGTGACACTGTAACGTAGTTCGTACCTACGTTCATTTCGTTCGTTAGGTCGTTCGTTCGTTCCCTTCGGTTCGTTCGTTCGTTTTAAAACACAGTAATCAAATCGCCCCGGTATCGATTACGCGCTGTTGCTGCTGCTGCTACTACTCCTGCCTGCCTGCCTGCCTGCCTGCCTGCCTGCCTGCCTGCTAGCTTGCTCGAATGCAGAGAGACGAGGCCCAACGAAAGCGGAGAAATATATAGAGAAATGCTGGTTCTTAGAGTAGCAAACTTTACGTGAAACATTTCGAAATCGTTCAGTGTTCACTAGTAGTGTGTGAGCGCGTGCGTACGTGTTAGTTTATTATTAATAATAATAATAATATAATAATAATAATAATAATAATAATAATAAGGAGAATAAGAATAAAAATAAAAAGAAGAAGGAGAGAAAGAAGAGGAAAAGTTTGCCTACCAACCAAACCAAACTCCGCGCTCAAGGATATATTATAATATATAATAAATAATAATCATTGTATTATTTAAAAATAATAGAAAATTAAGCTATGTCCGAGGTCCGGGTGGTAGTAGTCGTTCGTCGTAAAAAGTGAAATTAGTTCGTGGAACAGTGGAATTTTTTTAATTTTTAATTTTTTTTTGCTTCTTTAGTATATATACGTGTATGTATACATATATATATTATAAATAATAATCGTGTGGTTGGGCGTTGTTCAGGAAAAAAAAAAACAGAAAGAAAGAAAGAAAAAATAAGAAGAAAATTGGTAAAAGAATAAACAAATTATATATTAATATAAAAGATTGATAAATAATAATAATAATAATAATAATAATAATAATAACAGTAAGAATAAAGAAAGAAAAAAAATCGGGTTCTTCTTGTTCTTCTTTCGCGTATGTAAAATAAACTTGCGTAGATATTATAACGAGTCGAAAGTCCCCCTCCCTTCCTCCCTCCCTTCCTTCCTTCCTTCCTTCTTCCCTTCTGCCCTGACGTATCCCCACCGGCGACTCACAACCGGCATCTAGATTATACATAGAATCGAGAAGCGAAAGTGTGCGCGTGTGTGTGTATATCTTTTTTCTTTTTTTTTTTCTCTTTCCCTATCTTTTTTGCTTTTCATTATTTTTAATTATTGTTTTCATTTTATTTTTTTCTTTTTCTCCAGGTGCGCCGGCAAGGTGGTTTTAGTTAGGGTAGTTAGTTAGTTAGTTAGTTAGTTATCTTAATCAAGAACAAAACTATTAATAAACAATATTTATAATAACATTTTTATCAAACGGTGATATATACACGAATTATGACCGATTGTCGCAGATGACGTTCTGACACAACGCTATTCTAGTGTAAGTCTCGCTTCCTCATCCTTATACCACCACCACCACCACTACCCACAACCCCCTTCATACTACCCCGAATTTAACGTATCCTCATTCACACGTTTCTTATTTCATCGTTACGTGGTACTTAATATTTTACTGCTAACTTAAGTCTAGTTTTGTTTTCATTTCAATTGTGTCCTTATCATTGTTGGTATTATTATTATCATCATCTTTGTCATTTTTACTATCATTATGTCCGTCAACGGTTTCTTTTTCAAATATCGGTATACTTGAATTACAGTACATTGATTTGTACATAATCCACTTAAAGCATAACGAGGAAAGAAAAAAGAGAGAAAAAAAAATCTTATTTTACTCTCAGAAAGAATATTTATTTGTTATTCATTTTCAATTGTTTATAAATATTTGATAATTGTATAACTTGTATAATGTGTAGTTTGCTTTTGTCAGGGGCGGACGAAGAAGAAAAAAAAAAGAAGAAGAAGAGGAGGAGGAGGAGGAGGCGGAGGAGGAGGAGGAGGGTAGCTCGAGCTGGCGCGTTGGGCTGGCTAAATTTTGGAGATCTGGTTCCGGTAGGATAGACGGCTATAGTATAGTTGGTTGTGTTATTAGTGAGGAGTATAGTGTGAATAAACAAAATAACAACAACAGCAACAACAACAAAAAAGAAAAAAAAGAAATAAGCGAGAGGATCTGGGCGAGAGGAAGAAGCTAGGAGGGACGGACCTGGCCTGGACATCATCCCGTCTGATTGACCCCTCCGCTAACGAAAACGCATCATGAACGAACTCGACAGTCTTCGCCAGGAGGCGGAGACGCTCAAGAATGCGATCCGGGTAAGTTGGGTTTTATTGAGGACGAAAAAACAAACATTTAAAAAATATGATATTATAAGTCAAGAAAATTTTCCCGATAGAAATGAGAGTAAAATTAAAACAATTGTTTTTCATTTATTTATTTATTTATTCTACATTTTTTGAAAATGATATCAAATCAGGAAAGGGAGTGAAATAATACCGTTTTCTCAAGGGACAGCTATAATATGAATACATATAGTAATGTATGTAGTATAATATATAGGAATATACTAATCGCGTTGATTGCTACTGATGCTGCAAAATCTCCGGAATTATTCTCCTTTTTTTTTTTTTTTTTTGCTTTTTCCCCAAACATCTAGTAATTTATGTGATAAACAGTGCGTTAAAATAAGGAGACTTCACTGCTCGAAATAGAATTTAGTTAGTGTTTTCTATTTTTTTTTCCTTTTCTCTTATAGTCTTTTTTTTTTCTTTCATTTTCTTCTGTAGTCGAAATTTAAAAAAAAATTTTTTTTTTAACGCAAACTCGAACGCCGCTTCATATCTTTATAATATGCCCTCCAGTACGTGATAAACGGAAAATATTTTCTTAATTGAAATAAGATTTCGCAATTTCAATACGGAAAAGATACAAAGTTTTATACAAATTTGAAAAGAATAACAATAAGTAATGGAAAAATACTGGCTTAACAGCTGTAACTCCTTATTACTCGTCTGCCTTTCTCCTCTCTTTATACTTATCGCTCTTAATACACTGAGAACAATGAAATTTCAGAGTAAATACTACAGTACCCTTTAACAGCAGCACATAAGCCCTACCCCCCTCTTCTACTCACGATCAGCAAACGCAGCTCATCGCCCCTCTTTTATTACTCTTACTCTCACTCTCACCGTCTATCTTTCTTTCTTTCCATTTCTTTCATCTGTGTTGTTAAGGGGCGGTGCTGATTTATCGATATTATAGTTGAAAATAAATATTAATAACATTTGTTCAACGGATAGTCATAAATTTATTTACGAATATTCATTCATTCATTTAATATTATATTATATTATATTATATTATATTATATTTGTATATACATGGTAATACGCATATAGGTATCATACTTGTGTTTATATATACCTACCTACCTACCTACCTATCTATCTATCTATCTATCTATCTATCTATCTATTCATATTCTTGATATAATTATTGCTGTGAGCCTGCGTCATACCGCGCGCGACTGCCGATCGCCGACACCGCTTTACTGGAATTTCGTATCTCGGTGGTTTCCGCCACGCCACCATCAACTGCTGGCTAAGGTTCGGCCATGTTTCTTCCGCCTCGGGAACTAGTTGCTGGCTAAAAGACAAAAAAAAAAAGAAAGAAAAGAAAAGAAAATCATTCTTATATGTTTATACATTTTCCTATTATACGAAATACCAACTCACAGTTACTTTCAATCGAATAGAAACAAAAAAAAAAAAAAATATAGAAATGAGAAAAAAATGCACAATTTTCAGATGATTTAATTATCGTTATACATCTTCATTATTCCTGTTTTCTATCATTCATTATTATATATTATTATAATATTATCAAGCTATAGCAGAGACGCTTAGATCTTGTAAAATTATTTTACTCGCGGACTAAAGAGTCATTTGAAATTCATACATTTATATTTATTTATTTATTTATTTATTTATTGATGACTTTGAATGGCAAAAAATGAATGAAAACTGTCCCAATTATTAAGAAGTATGAAAGGCACGAGGTCGGTAGGCCAGCGGGATAACGGGGAAATCATTATATGACATAATCGTGCTTTTCTCGGGAGGGTAGGGCGCGGCAGGCAGAACAGACTCACTTGCCTTGCTGTTTCTATTGCCTCTTGCCTTGCCTGCTGCCTCTCTGACTCGAACGAAGCTTGCTTGCTCGCCTGCCGGCTTGCCTGCCTGCCTGCCTGCCTGCCGCCACCGACGTCGTCGTAGTCGTCGTCGTCGTGTCCGATCAATACACGCTGTACAACCCCTCTCTTTCTCGCTCCCACGCCCTGTTTTAAATCTCGTCCTGTCTCTATACTCTTTTTATTCTATTCTCTCTTTCTTGCCCATCATACATGAATACATATATGCAAATATATGATATATGTATAGATATAGGTATCGTATAGGTAAACGTTTACGCATCGTGCGCGATAGGTAAATATAAGAAATATTAACCGACTGCATATGCACGTGTCGCCGACAAGACAATCTAGGGATTCTCAAAAAAATTTATCGGAGTCATTGACTCGGTCAAGATTCGTCTGAAAATTTTCTAAAATCAATGAGAAAACCAAAAATTCTTAGATAAATATAAAATCTATACGTCGGAGATAATTCTGAGACGAAATTTTGTGAAAATATGAAAATTCTAATAAAACTAAATATGCGAAGATACGTTTTCTGTAAAAAAGGAAAATCGATATTTATTGAATATTTATTCATAGTATAGATATATTTTTTCAAAATACTTCGAAATTCGATTACCAAAAATATTCATAAACGTTTTTCAAAACAGTTTGAATTTTTTTTTGTATTTTTTACGAAAAACTAATTTCCTTAAATCTCCTAATGAAAATTTCTTTTCGTCATTTTCTCTCTTTCCGGCTTTACAGGATGCTAGAAAAGCAGCATGCGACACAAGCTTGTCCCAGGCAACATCGGGGATGGAACCGATTGGCCGAATACAAATGCGTACGAGACGCACACTCCGTGGACATTTGGCTAAGATCTACGCCATGCACTGGGGCAGTGACTCCAGGTATTACCCATTACAATGTTCTCCCCTAAGTCCCAACCACAGCCAACACCTCAATTCTCATTGGGTTAATTTCATTTCATATTATTGTTATTATTATTATTATTATCATTATCATTATCTTTGTGTTTATCTATTTTCCCAAGATCCTAATTTTCATTGTATAATGAACAGCGAATGACAAGCTACTACTACATGTAAGGTAATCGTTGTTAGTAGGAACCTAGTGTCGGCGTCCCAGGATGGCAAGCTGATCGTTTGGGACAGTTACACTACCAACAAGGTCCATGCTATACCCTTGCGATCATCGTGGGTAATGACTTGCGCGTATGCACCTTCAGGTAGCTACGTTGCGTGCGGAGGTCTGGACAACATATGTTCCATTTATAGTCTCAAAACCCGGGAAGGCAACGTTCGTGTTAGCCGGGAACTACCTGGTCATACTGGATACTTGTCCTGCTGCCGGTTCCTAGATGATAATCAAATCGTTACAAGCTCTGGAGATATGTCTTGGTGAGAATCATGACTAGTTATTATTGAACTTTACAATTTTTACTTTAGTTATCTGAGAAAAACATCAAGCAAATAACTGGGTCCTCTATTCCTCCAAAACGGGTTCAAAAAGCCAGAATTCGGGCCTGATTGTATCTAAAAATTTTAATATATGGCAAATTTATGAATATGTAACGTAGAGAAACTGGGAAGAGCCGGTATACATCAATTATACTCGAAATTTGAAGCTTTTTGTTCATGGATTTTAACTCGACTCGTTATTTCTTGGAAAACAGTGCGTTGTGGGATATCGAGACTGGCCAGCAGTGCACGTCGTTTATCGGACACACGGGTGACGTTATGTCACTGTCCCTTGCACCGGACATGCGCACCTTTGTCTCGGGGGCTTGTGACGCGAGCGCAAAACTGTGGGATATTCGCGAAGGATCTTGCAAGCAGACTTTCCCAGGCCATGAGAGCGACATAAACGCGGTCACGGTGAGTCTGGTTTAAAATATTATTGAGAAATTGAAATATTATGTATTTAGGAACCAAATAATTTGAAATTTTCTTTTCTCATGCTAATTTATCTTACAGTTCTTCCCCAACGGATATGCTTTTGCAACGGGATCAGACGACGCAACGTGTAGGCTCTTTGATATCAGGGCGGACCAAGAACTGGCAATGTATAGCCACGATAACATCATATGCGGTATAACTAGTGTCGCGTTTAGCAAGTCTGGAAGACTCTTGCTCGCAGGATATGACGACTTTAACTGCAACGTTTGGGACTCTATGAAGAGCGAACGCGCCGGTATATAGATCAATATATACATAAATAAAATGATATAGAATAAGAAGAGTTTTTGTATGAAATTAAAGAACTTTTCTCAACTCTGATATGATTGATTTTAAGTTCTTATATTGAATCTTGTTCATGTTCTAGGAATCCTGGCCGGACACGACAACCGTGTATCGTGCCTTGGGGTAACGGAGGATGGGATGGCGGTGGCGACGGGTTCCTGGGACTCTTTCCTCCGCATCTGGAACTAACTTGGGGCTAGACCCAAGAAGTTCCTTCAAAGAACCAACTGCAGTAAATCCGCATACAGCATCAGTATAAAGTACCGCCACTTGACCACAGATCAAGATAACGATAACGATCGAGATCTAGAGAAGAACGAGCACGATTTAGTCGTCGGGTTATCAACAGCTGCGACAAAAATAACAACAACAACGTCAAGAACAACAACAAGAAATGAAAGAATAAATTTTCGAAGAACAAGAAGAATAAGATCTACAACAAGGACAACAACTATGACAGATAATAATGAAGATAATGATTTAATGAAAGATGAAGAGTCAACAGTAAACTATAATAATGATAATGAGAATGAGATAGGTAGTAGTACGTCGGAGTTGAAGTTGATTAAGAACTTTGGAAATGATTATCAAAGTATTAAATTTAAGAACGTTTTGGGTTGTGGTGGTAATAATGATTATGTGCGGAATAATAATAATAAACGCGTCGTTATAGATTTTAAATGGCGTAGTAATAATAATAATAACGCCAGGATATCAGACGCGGCGATTTTAAACCACGATTACCAACGTTTCTAGTTTATAGTTTATAACAAAACGAGCCACTGAAATAGGAAACACTTTAATTACCCTCCTTACTTACTCATCGATCACTCACTCACTCACTCCCTACCTTCCTACCTACCTCATTCCCTATTCCTTTCTTCATACTCGGGATAAGAGAAAGAAAGGAACAACCAAACGAACAACAACAAACAATAAGTAACAACAAATATTATCACACCTCATCGCACCTTCTTAATTCGAAAAAGAAACTGTTATACAATTTATGGAATTTAATTATACGCATACGTATTATATCTAGAGTACCTATATGTCAGAAGATGATTAAAATCGTTTCAAATATTGGCGTAACAAGATAGAACAAGATATGAAGAAAAAAAAAAAAAAAAAATAATGAAATAAGTATACAACAAAGGAACAGGGGAAAAATATGAAACTGAAAGAACAACGTGGATTAATAATGAAGAGATGGTTTTTTTTTTTTTTCTTTGCACATCGCGGTGTTAATTTCAATTCGATATTTTATCTTATTTATTGATTTATTCTTGGGGCTTGGGCTCCTTTTGTTTCTATTTTAGTTGAATTCGCTTCTAAGAAATCAAACTATTAATAATAATATTTTTTTTTTCTGTACTTTGTACCCTAAATCGTGAAATATCTCCTTGTCGCGATGATCTTACAAAAAAAAAAAAAAGAGGGGCATACTAAGAACAACAGAGCATAACTAAGTACAGAAGATGAGGAAAAAAGTTGATCAGATCTTAAGAATTTCATTAGATTTAGGATAATTATAAAACTGAAGTAGGAGAAGAAGAGGAAAAAGATGAAAATACAGATAAAGTAAGAATAGAGACATGCGTACAGACTGTACAGGATCTAATGATTTCTAATAAGGAAGAGCGATAAAGAGATGAGGGTTTTTTTTTTTCTTTCTTTTTATAAGCTGAGGAACAAACAGGAGCTTTTAACACGATTTCAGTATTCAGGATTGAAAAATACGACGTTGGGGTTTAGATTTTTCTAATTTGCCGGTGAACAACGTTTTGGAAAAATAAAAACAGGTAGAGGAAAGAAGATGAATTAGGTCGTCGCATTTATTGATTAATTGATGAAACGAGAAGGAAAACGTTGATTAAAAATAAATAATGATACGGTATTAATTGAGCGTTAATAATATGTATAATATACGCGGACGTAAGTATATAGGTAGAGGACGGAGATACACGCACATTTATTACACTGACAGTGAATATAGAATAAGGACGAGAAAAACACAGAAAAAAGAAAAGGCACAAAAATGAATAGCTCAAATGGTATTGGCACAAGATTGATTATGTATATTAGTAGATAAACGAACAACCCCCTCGACAGCGTTTTATTCGCGATGAACCGTTGATTCATTATTTACGTGCATATACATATACTATACATACGTAGTACAGCATTAATCTATTACTACCACAAAACTAATACTAATACTACGTACTACAACACTACTACCTACTACCACCGCACCGTAACGTAACGTAACGTGAGAAGAGAACCTGTTTCCCCTATGTGTAAAACGTAACAATAATTAAAAAAAGAAAAGAAAAGATAGAGAAAAAAGAAATAACAAATAACAAATTTGGATCTTGTACTACGATACAAGTAATCAAAAAAAAATAATGAAGATTGATAAGACGATGATGATATAATAATATCCTTCCTACCCCTGCCTTTACCTCCTTCCCTATTCCACAACCCATTTTCTCATCCTGACAACACTTACCTACTACTACTATTACTACGCACACATACATACATATAAATACATATTATATTATAATAATTTCTATTTCTATCATTACTATTATTATTATTACTATTATTATTATTATTATTATTATTATTATCATTATATTATTATTATTATTATTATTATTATTATTATTATTATTATTATTATTTATTTGTATAGTTATCGCCATAGACAGCCCCCGTGAAACTACCCCCCTTGGGCTGTCCGATGCCAATCAAACCCTTAATCGAATCAAAGGTGTTGTTATTTTAAGTTTAATTATTATTTAAAGAATTAGAAGCAGAAGAATAGAAAAAAAAAAGAAGAAGAAGAAGAAGATGATGATGGTGATGATAGAGAAGATTGAGGTGATGAGGAGAGAAGAAAAAAAGAGAGAAAGGAATTATTAACTTTGTAACCAATGATTTATCTGTTATTCTATTAAATTCCCCACAACCCCCTCGATCGCCCCTAACCACCCCTCCCCATCGAATTATAATTAATTGATTATTATAATTATTATTAAATTCAAGACGAAATCTCAAGAAAGAAAGAAGGAAAGATGGAAAAAAGAAAAAAAAAAAAAAAGTTTTATTCCCCCGTTTCGTGGGAACAAATAAATAAAATGTTAAATATTGGATACAAAAAGTCAAGTGTAAAATTAATGTTGTTGCGCGCGTATAGTTTTTTTTTTTTTTTTTTTGTCTTTGTTTTTAGTTTTCTTCTTTTTTTTTTTTTTTTTGAATTCTTTCTAAAAGGCAAATTTGATTCCCCCCCCCCGTGTCACGCTTAAATATCTGACCTTTTAATATGTATCTAAAGAAGTATAAACGAGTATAATGAAATAAGGTGAAGAAAAGAAAAGAAAAGAAAAGAAAACAAAACAAAAAAAAAAAAAAAGAAGACTAAGAAGAAGAATACGAAGAAATAAAATAAAAACAAAAATACGAAAAAAAAAAAAAACCTGTTTAGTTTGTAGCTATTATGTGAAAAAAAAATTTATTATTATTAATTAATCTCATTTATATCTCATGATACATGAATTATTTCTGACGAGAAGAGAAAGAAAGAAAGAAGGAAATACATAAAATCCACAAAACCAACAAACAAATGAAACAAGATTGAAAAAGGAAAAGAGAAAAAAAAAAAACCAACAAAGTTTTGAAATAGGACCCAAAAGACCATGTGTAGCGATTCTTATGGGTTTATATATTTAAAGATTTTTCCATTTTTGTCGATAGGTGTTTTAAAGGAAAAAAAAAACAAAAAAAAAAACAAAAAAAAACAAAAAAAAAACAAAGAAAGAAAAAAAAAACAAAAAAAAAACACTGTGTATGCATTTAAAAATAATAATAATTGTAATTTATAATTATTAATATTTAATATAAATAAATAAGAAGATACAAAAAAAAAAAAAAAAAAATATTACAAGAAAAAAAAAAATATGGTAACAAACTACACAATAACAAGAAATACTACTGCTACTACTACTACTACTACCTACTACTACTACTACTACTACTACTACTACTACTACTACTATTACTACTACTACTACTACTACTACTACTACTACTACTACTACTACTACTACTACTACTACTACTTCTACTTCTT